>APFE030942903.1:0-55109 GCA_000404065.3 Pinus taeda
TAACTGGACCTAGTTTAACCAGTCGGAGCCACCACACCAAACGGAAAAGGAGCTGCTTTCAAGGTCCGGACCGGGTGGTTATCCCCCAATGTTGTTGCAACGATTTTCGAGGCCTCAACAGGTCTCACCCGAGGTAGTATGGAAGGGTGTTGGAACCTGGTTTCTGCACCTTATGGATGTCTTGATGAAGTCTGGGAAGTTCGCAAACTGATCATGTGCACTTGTGTCGCTTTGCGCAACAGTATGTCATTCACAACTTATGCAATTTTTTCCACGTAGCTCTATATTTAGCACGAAGAGATGCTATCCAAATCCTTATCCCTTATTGTGTTTTTATTATAGATCAACTTAATTATGTGGGCCCAATATTCTCATTAATCATTCAACATGCATAACAAGTGCACATAATCATAAATAGTAAAGAGATACATAAAGATATCAGAAGCATAGATACAGAATATTCCACAAGTAACTTATCTTTTATTAATCCTCTGTTTAGATACACTTCCAACTCTGCCCTGCACACTCTGCTGCAGGGATCCGTGCACACAGGTGTAGACTGTACCAGGCCTTTGCACACTCAGCTACAAAGCCTCTTCCTATTACTACAACCCAAGACTCGGACTTATAGACTCAGAGCAAATTTCCTTATCCCAAAACCATATTACTTCTCAAAGCTTAGATTAATACTACCTTTTGCACTTAGAGCCTCACTCTATTTATACATTGCCATGGTTAGTGGACCATGGATAGGCTGACACATTCTATATTAAATTACATTATTTTAGGGCGAACAACCCTAGATTCTAGCTCTCTACGCCCACATTTTCTAGGGTCTTTACATTACATTGATCAAAACTCGGGGTGCAAGCCCCAAAAACCCGCTATGGGGGGATCCACTTCCCAACAGGCCCCCAACATAATCATCATCACTCGTCTTGAGTCACTCGACTGGTGTGGAAATCCTTACGCGAAGTCCATCTAACTCTGCTTGTGTAGCGTGAAGGTTCGCAACACACCATGCTGCCATTGTGTAGATTTGCACCCTTTCTGCTTCGGAATCATCTGCATCTGACTTGGTTCTCTATTGTGATGTCAACTTCTAGTACCAGTGTTTATAGTCCGCACCTCTATCCAGCTTATCGGGTTGCGAAGATTGTGCTTTGGTTGGTTAGTCAAATAGATGACCCACTCGTGTAGGTCTTCAGGTGACTACCATTTACTCTTCTTGGGAAGGTCTCTACATTAAGTTTGAGTAGCTGGACTATGCCTTCATCTGTGACCTCCTTTACCACATATGGTCCCAACCAATGCATTCTGAATTTTCTAGGAAAATTTTCAAACATGTTGTCATACAACAACACTAAATCATTTACCTTGAACGTGTGCAACTTGATATGGTTATCACACCATGATTTATGCACTATTTCTGTACCTGCTGATGGAATCCTGCCAGAAATCATTCTTCCTCGAGTTTTTCCAATTGTGCGAGGCTCTCTTCCATGGCTTTGTAGTCCGACATGCTTGTCATTGCTGCTATCTGCAAACTAGGTACAATGTATTCCATTGACATGACAACTTCTATGCCATAGACTAACCTGAAAGGTGCATGACCCATCAATTTCTTGCACGTGGTTCTATATGCCCATAATACGGTAGGTATGCCTAGGTCCTAGTCGTTTCATTGTGCATTACATACTTCATTCAGTGTAGTGTATAGAATCTTGTTGAATGCTTCTACTATGCCATTAGCTTGTGGATGGTACAACGTACTATGCTAATTATACACTTGGAACTCCTTGGTGAGTGCGCTAATAGTTTCATTTTGGAAGTGTGTTGTGCAGTCACTCATTAAAATGTTCGGGTAGCCAAACCAGGTCAACACAATGTCTAACACAAAATTTGCAGTTGTGGCGGTCGTGCGGTCCTTAACCGGTTGTGCTTCCGCCAATCGAGTCATGTAATCTATTGAGGTGATGATGTAGCATGCACCTATCTTCCGCTAAGGTTTAATTGGTGCCACAAAGTCTATTGCCCATTTTTCGAATGGCTGCAGCATCATTTGTGGATTGATTGGCATCTCATCCCTTCGTGATGGTTTCCCAATCTATTGACATATGTCGCAGGCCCGACAGTGTTCTTTCAAAACTTGATGTAGAGTTGGCCACCATAGCCTAGTGTGAATAATCTTATGTGTCATTGCCCATCCTTCATAGTGTGCTCTTGCAGCCCCCCCTTGTGATTCCATGAGGATCTTTCGTCGTTCAAATTGAGGTACATATCTTCGTAATATCTCATTGCTTCCCATTTTGTAGAGGTGCCCCACGAGAAAGAAAAGTTCGTTGCACGTACCACAATTCCTTCTTCTACTAGAACGAATATTCGTATGGCGCAGTCCCTATGGTTAAGAAATGGATTATATCTTTGAAGTAGCTATCCGTGACGCTCACTGCAAAGAGTTGTGCATCAAGTAGTCCATCCTCCAATTTTTTTGGCTCCTTGCTAGTCTCAATTCGTGATAGGTGATCTGGTCCTGTATTTAGGCATCTCAGCTTTACAATGAACTTGAAGTCATATTCTTGAAACATTAACAACCATCTGCATATGTGCCCCCCCAACACAGGCTTGTTCACCACGTATTTCAACGTGGAATGATTGGTATACATCTTGAAGTGCCCATCAAGTAAATAGTGGCGGTATTTTTGGAGTGCGTATACCATTTCCAATCCTTCACACTCAGTAGTAGAATAGTTCTTTTCGGCTTTAGACAGTAGCCGAATCATGAATGCGATTGGGTGATCCATGCCTTTCATGCCTTCGTGCGTAATTACAACACCCAACGCAATACACGACACATCAACATGTACATGAAATTCGATGTCCCATTTTGGGAAAACCAAGATGGGAGCAGATACCATTTTTTCTTTGAGAACATCCAAACTTTTCTGACAATCATCATTCCAACAATATGTAGCATCTTTTTTCAATGATTATTCCATTGGCACTATTATTTGTGCATAACTCTTAATAAACTTTCTATATTAACTAGTATGCCCCAAAGTGGTGCATAGTTGTTTGACACTTTGCAGGGCTTCCAAATTGAGAATAACGGTAATCTTCGTAGGGTCAACCATCAGGCCTTGTTTATAGATCACATGGTTGAACAAATTTCCAAAGGGGGCGAGGAAGGTGCACTTTTTAAGATTCAACGCAATTTGGTGTCGTCACCAAGTATCCAGCATCAAACATGAGCTTGCTATATGGTGTTTAACTAACCCAAATACAGTCCAATCATCTAGATAGACCTCTAAGAACTTGTGGATGTATTCCTTGAATGCACCCACCACTACGCGTGAAAATATCGTTGGTGCATTCTTTAGTCCAAAGGGCATAATGGTGTATTGAAAACAGCCCCATTCGGTTGAAAGTTGTCTTGTTCCTATCTTCCAGCACGATCTTGATCTGATGGTACCCTGAGAAGCCATCCATGAATGAGTAAGCTTCCTGTCTGCCAACATTCTCCAATACTTCATCTTTAAACATTTTTAGGAATAGATCGTGAACACAGACACCATAAAGCTTCCTGAGGTCCATGCAGATTCTAATTTCACCCTTCTATTTTTTCTCTTGTACTACCATAGGACTCACCTAATCGGATTCTTCCTGTAGTTCAATAATTCTGGATGCAAGCATTTTGTCTAATTCTTCATAGACATTTTCTTTATACTTCAGATTCAAATGGTAAGGTCATTATTTAACTAGCTTCGCGTCAGGTTTCACAGTGATCTTCATCATCCCTCAGTCGCCAATGATCCCCTTAAGTCTGTGATTTTGGTCAGGAACAAATCTTGAGATTCATGAAGTAACTTGATGACCTCATCTACTGTAGCATCGTCCCAACAATCCCCAAGCATCACATACTTCGGCTCCACGTTTGTACCAATGTTTACCTACTTTGTTTTTAGTGGTGGAGTGATGTTGGGGTCCTTAATTGATGGTCCTCAAACTTCGCAACACCTTTCAGTTTCTAGAATATTAATATTTTAGGGGTCATCATCATCCTCCTCTACTTGTACGTTATAACATTCTAGGGCACTTCTTAACTAGTTTGCGCACCCTGGTTGAACTACTTCTCATGGTTCCTGTGGTATTTTGAAGATGGTGGCTTTTAAGGCTTGCAGTGCATCATCAACAGTATCCGACCATCAGTCTTTAAATGTGAATGTTAACAAAAATCCCTCACACAAGACATCCCATGTGCCTGTACCATGTCAGAGTTTTGTCTTGGTATACCAATTCATGGGTATGACATCTAGGGTATGGTAGAATAAGTGTACCCAGTCAGGCTGAGGTTCTTCTCCATAGGCCTTGGTCCATTTTGTGAGGTGCGTGCATGGGTCATCATGTCCATCATATTTATCTGGTATCCATAGTTCTGGTTTCCCAAATTGTAGCCACATCATCCTCCCATAGCTGCACCAATTTCCAAAATTTCTTTGATGTGTTCCCCACCAACGTGCAGGTGTCACATGTAGCATCCACTTCAACGCATCAAACTGTTACTACTCTGGTACTGCGCTCTCAAACTTGCTCAAGAATTCATCCATCGTTGTCAATCCATCATATCTTGGTAGATCTCAGGCCTGGGTTGTTATGCAACGCAGTGATCTATTCATCATGTTGCAATTTAGTGTTGTCACTTCGTTCATCCAATTGTGCTAGCATTTGTCTTCTTCATCTGAATCCTAGGTGAAGGAACCTGTGCGCTCCCATTAGATCCTTCCATCTGCAGTTGGATTCACCCAATCCTGATCTCACGTAGTTATCGTGTGGATACAATGCAACTCATTTTCACTTCCATTATCGTGCATGGGTTCAGTGTAGCGCACTCCTTTGGCTGGGTCTAGCGGAACTACTACGTGTAGGGAATTTTTCACAAATATGATCTTCCGCTTCTTCAGATTGATGAATCCATTCATATCAGTGGCCCACTCTATTCCTAGCAACGCAGGATAAGGATTGATGTCATCAACAATATCTATTACTTCAAAGTCGGTTTGTCTGCTCGCGCCTTTGATATCAACTATTACCCATTGCAATCTCCCCATGGGAAAAATCTTCTATTGGTTTACCATTCGTAATTGAATAGGGGACCACTATAATGTGGGCCTTCCCATGCATTCCCATGTCTAATTTCGTAACACATTCATGTCTAAACCCAGGTCTATGATTACCTGATCCATTTCATACTCGCGAATCTGCGCCGTCAATCCCATTTCCCTCCTGGTGTGTAGTGCATGCTTTCCCAGTTTCCAAACTACACGCGGTTCCCCTAACCTTGCGCACCTACTTATTAACTCCTGTAGTCCTTTAACTACCTTATTGTCACTCAGTAGTTTCATGCATGTCTCCAAAAAGGTAGTTAGCATAGAAGGATACATCCCTGTCTCTGGTTGATCCTTACTACCTGAAGTGGAGGCCTCTACAAAGCTCTTCTTAGCTTCCATAAATGTCTCCTTCGTGTGTTCCACATCAAACTCAGGTTCCTTTGTATGAGCCTTGAGAACCCATGTATCTTCCTCAGGTTGCTTCCACTTATCCTCCCCTATGGCCATGCTGCTTCTAAGCACCATATTCACATTTGGATCTTCTTCACATGGTTCAAACCTCATCATTTGAATATTTTGAGCAGGAGTAAGCTGAAGTACCCCTTTCTCATGCATCTGTGTGATCAGCGTAGGACAATCTACCATTTCTTGATCAAACTGATTACATTATGAACATGATACTCTCGTCGGGTTGGTACAATTGTGAGCGTAGTGCCCTGGTCCTCCGCAATTGTGATAGATTAACTATCCATAGCCCCTTCGTAGCCCCATTCCTCCTCATCCTTGACATCGCTCTTGAAATCTAGCACATGCCATCCCCACAGCTGGGTTGAGGCCTCGTGTTTTTGTTTGCATTCTATGTGTTGGGGTCCACTCCATCATTAACCTATAGCTGCAACAAGTATGCTCGTCGTGGCTCACCGACCTACAAAAATTACAAAATAGTTTTTGGGGAGTTGCTGTATACTTCTACAACAAGTGACAATTATTTGTCATGTGCTTTCCTCCTATCTGACAGATTGCACACCATAGCGCGGGTGCCACACTTGGTCCTACCTATGCCTCTGACCTAAATGACATTGGCCCCCCTCCTACCAAGTAGTTTGTGAATACTCTACAATGGTATTTGTCATGGCCCTGGCCTTTGCATTTCATGCACCACACTTCTTCACTCACCTCTGGCCATGGCACCCTATCTTGATTCAAACTCTGCATCTCCAAGCATAGATTGTGCAGTTGCACTTGGATTTGTTGGACTCCCAATCTCGGATCCTGTATCGGTGTTTCATGCAACCTCATAACCATTTCAAATTCTTTGGCCTGGGTTGAAAGCTTCTGTTGTGATAGCGCCATCCTCAGGTTTGGTGTCAAAGACACCACAAACCACCCACGGTGTTGTGCATCTGGTTGCATCATATTAGCCTCGCGGATTGTACTCTTCAGCCTCTTATCTAGGTCCCAGGGGGTCTCGCCTAGAAGCATCACAACTTCTTTACATGTAATGATTGACTGTGTCTCTGATTTCAGTCAGCTAAATTCTTTGTTCAGTGCATTCTAGATCTCCACTATTCCTACATTTGGGTGATCATTCAAATGCTTGATATACCATGTCAACATGTGATCCTATAGCATGCTTACCAAGGTTGCCTTCTTAATTTTTTCATTCGTGACCCCTTGCGCTTCCCACATTTTCCTCACCACGAACCAAAACTGGTCCAAGTCCTCATTCCCTACTCCTCTGAATATGGGTAGCTTGATCACACTCGCCATGTTGAACTGCGGGTTTGGTGGAGATGGGGTGGGTGAAGATGGAGATGAAGTAGGTGAAGTGGGTGATGGCATAAGTGGAGATGATAACTGTGGAATGCGTCCCCTAATCAAACTGACCACACTTCTTGGAGAAACTCGAGCACGCTCTTCCTCGCTCTCTTGCAAAGGTAAAATTAGGGGACTGTTTCCTAATCCCTCCATACCTTTGTAGATCCTTTTGCTCCACGTCATTCCAAACATTAATGTATTCGCGTAACCAACTTTTCACATAACAACATCTTAATCCAGGTATTCAGGGATTTAATGTACCTAGCTCATGGTCCCTTGAGAAAACATCGTTCTTCTTTGCTATAGCTCACGGTCGTGTTTACCGCAAACTCAGTGATAAATCCCCCTATTGTCCGATCGAGCCAATGGTCCACAACCCACATGATATTATGTTCTGATGCCTCTAGTCTGTGCGCTAACTCCAGAGTCCACACTATTATTTGATCGAGCTTGTACCTTCCCTGGCTATCGGCTAACCTTGCAATCTACTCATACAGTTCAGAAGAGAAAGATGAAAAGAAGATCTCGTGGATTTCTGTTTATACGTAGCAATGCAGCCACCTCTTCTTAGATATCTGTGGAGTTCTATTTTCCTGTGTCACAAACTCATGAAGCTTCTTGTCCAACCACTCTTCAATTTTCTTCTTTGTTTGGTTCTAGTGGAACGATATCAGACATCCGTTAGGAAGATCCCGGTCCTAGCAGTGGAACCATTTGTTGGCTTGTTGGGGCCTAACCCAAGTTCGAAAGTGATTTAGCTAAACAAATCCTAAAACCACTGGCCCTTTTGGTAATAGTCCACGGTGCGCAGAATGAGGTCTCACTAGAAGTAGTATGGGAGGGTGCTGGAACACAGTTTCCACACCATATGGATTTCCTGATGAAGTCTAGGAATTTCTCGAATCGATCATGCGCACTTGCACTGCTTCGCGTAGTCATCTGTCCTTTGCAACTTATGCAACTGCTTCCGCGTAGCTCTGTAACTATCGCGAAGAGGTGTTGTCCAGATCCTTATCCCTTACTGTGCTTTTATTATAGATCTTAACTTAATTATGTGGGCCCAATATTCTCATTAATCATTCAACATTCATAACAAGTGTGCATAATCATAAACAGTAAAGAGATGCATAAACATATCAAAAGAATAGACACAGAATATTCCACAAGTAACTTATGTTTTATTAATCCCCTGTTCAAAAACACATCCAACTCTACCCTGCACACTCAGCTACAGGGGTCCACGCACACAGCTGCAGACTCAACTAGGCCTATGTGCACTCAGCTTCAGGGGTTTGTGCACACAGCTGCAGACTCAACTAGGCCTATGGGCACTCAGCTGCAGAGCCTCTTCCTACTACTACAACCTAAGACTCAGACTTATAGATCAGAGTGAATTTCCTTATCCCAAAACCATATTACTTCTCAAAGCCTAGATTAAGACTACCTTTTACACTTAGAGCCTCTCTCTATTTTATACATTCCCATGGTCCGCGGACCATGGATAGGCCAAGACATTCTATATTAAATTACATTATTTTAGGGTGGACAACCCTAGATTCTCATGCTTCATGCCCACGTTTTTCGAGGTCTTTACATTACATTGACCAAAACTCGGGCTACAAGCCCCAAAAAACCCGCAATGGGGGGATCTGCTACCCAACATGGGTTACTAATAAAGGGATATATGGATTTGAGTTTATTGATTAATTAAAATTTTGTATTGTGATTATATTTTAAGGACAAGGAGTTGATTTTTATGTGTGAAATAAGTTACTTGTTTTAATGGTGAGGTGTTGTTGTGACGAATGGGTATGAATATCAAGCAATAGGTTCATTAAATGTTATAGTAGATCAAGGCTTCAATGATTAAAATTTCAATATTGAAGGTTGTAGATTTATATCAGGTTATAAATGGTTTGGAGATTATAGGTTTAGGAGTTATCAAGATTATATGGATTATGTGAATTAGCGGTGTGGGGAATTATTAAGTGTTAGAGACCATATGTTACTAATATTATAGGGTTAGAGAGTTCAGGGGAAGTAGGGATTACAAATTTGAAGAGGGAATGGAACTTAGGTTTAATTATTATCCCCCAAAATTTAGTTTTATCATTTAAACCATAAATCCAAGGCATATTTTCAATTTAGAGGAGACAATATTAGGATAAGAGGGCTAACAAAATTCTTATTGTTAAATCTCATCATAGACATGAGTCTTTAATGCCGCTTCAATCTTGTTTTTGTGTTTTTTTATTATAAGAATGGGTAAATTTAGGATTTGAGGCATCCATGTGATGATGATTGGCATGTTGTTTCTTCTAGTACTTTCTAGAATCATTTCTTTTATGATCACATCTTCCTATCTACATAATTTCATCTCCTCAACATCTATGTAATAATTTTAGGTAATTATTTTGTGAGTCGCTATTTTAGTCTCGAAATCCTCCCATACCATTAACACATGCATCGACTATAACCATATTAAATTTTAGTTTATACAAGAACACACTAAAAAAAATACAATGTTGGCCCCATTCACAACCCCCTTTGTGTGAGGTCAATTAATTAAATCATAATTTCCACCTTACGAAGCACATTTTTTGTTGTTTGATCCATTCGATATCTACTAATTTGACATTTTGGGCATTATTCTTTCAACACATTTTCTTCATAATACAAAATATGATTACTAGGACATGCATGAATAGCTTGATGCGCCATTGCAATGTCTTTCATAATGGCATGTAAATCTCGGTATGTGCGAGATAAAACATTTGACAATGGTAACATAAATTCACCTAAACATATACAACATAATTAAAAAATCAATATTTATTAGTATAAAAAATATCAATCATACATATTGTGCAATCCAAATTTTACTGAGAGAAAACTTCTTTTGGAGACTTGATAAAGAGTTTTGGTTGCCTTCTCAATTAGATGTCTATAAAAAACACCATCTACTTGGTCGCCATTATCATCCATTTCAACATTTTTAAATGTCTCCTCTATTAATGTATTTGTCCCTTCTTCTTTAATTGTGTTATTAACATCATCATCTTCATCCATATGATCATTAACTTTTCTTCCATATTTTCTCCATGTTCTTGAACAAGCACTTGTAAAATGGCCATGTCATCCTAATCCATGGAAAGTTCCTTAGGGTGTTGTTTCTTTACAATTACAAACAATCAAGTAATATTAATTTATATAATAAATCTTTAATGATACAAATTTAATATAATAATATATATATATATATATATATATATATATATATATATATATATATATATATATATATATATATATATATATATATATATATATATATATATATATATAATATATATATATATATATATAGGCAAACAATGAGAAAGACAACTTAGCCGAGAGTGAGAAACAAAGACAACAAATTGATGATGATGCTTGTGCAATTTATCAATATGTTTATGAATATCTTCAAACAATATAGGAAAATTGTTAGTTTTCATGACATTTAGAAAGAGATACACTTTGTGAGATAAATACTCACAACCAGCAAAAACAACCTACTCTTATTTCACATTCATCATTATGTCATATCCTTTTATGTTTTCACTTGGAGGCCACAAGTTTCGTGTCGATGGAAACATACTCCAGCCCAACTAATTCAATACCACGGTTTAGTTTATAAAGGGTTCAAAGATGAGGGATTATGGGTTAATGCATTAGGGGTTAAGAGGTTATTGGCATTCAAGCATTTTGGGTACTTATGAGTTGGTAGTCCAAATGAAGCAATTAGCTTAGGTGAGAGTAAGAAACAAAAGCAACAAATCAAAGATGAAGTTTGTGCAATTTATCAAGATGTTTATGGAACAAAAAAATTAGGAAAAATGTTATTTTTCTTGACATGTAGAAATAGAGACACTTTGTGAGATATATATTCACAACAAACAAAAATAACCTATTCATATTTCACCTTCATCATCTTTTCATATTCTTCCTTGATTTCAATTGATGACCACTGTGGCGAAGTAAAATTCTATGTGCAGACACAAACAATTCCTCTAGCCCGAGAGCAAGTCTGGCCACAAACAAGAGATTCTATGGAAGATTTCCTTAGGTTAGAACCAATTAAGAGGGCCTACCTCTTAGTACGCTTATCTCGTTTGGTGATGACCTTTCTTTCTCACTCTAGCTATCTCCTATTTCCTTCTTCGAGCACCTGGAACAGGTAAACAACATCAGACAATAATTGTGATAATAGACAAATTATATTCAACCTACTTAACAAGTCAAAAAACATTAATCCATAAACATGTGAGATGGCATATTATGTAGGAAATCAATCGATAGTTTCATATATATTAAATCAAGAAGAGATTATGACCATTGTCTTGTCGTTTTTGTTCTCCTATGACAAATCTGGGTTCCCACACACTTCCGTTAGCATTCCATGATGGCCTCAACAATGATAGTTTTAAGGATATTCCCTTTAGTCTTCACACTAAACCAAATTCACAGTTATCCCTCATAAACAACTAGGGAGCTACAACTATGAATAACTTTTTTAGAATCTTCACGTGGATATTCCACAATTTTCATTTTTGTTTTGTCGACGTTTCGAGTCTAAACCCAGACTCATCATCAGGACTTGAATTACAAAGGAGAGAGCTAGTAGAGATAAATAGGGTTAGGGTTGAGATGTCAAGTATGTGAGCTGACAACCTACTGATTTAATTTAACTAGATTTATTTTATTTATTTCTATTTTTATTTATTTTTTATTTTTTTTTGTTTTAATTTGTTTTTCTATTTATTTTTATTTTTTTTTATTAATTTATTAAATTTTTTTTTAATTTTTAATTTTTTTATGATATGGTTTAACTAGGTTTATGATTTATTTATTATTTATTTATGTATTAAAATACTATTTAATTAATTATTATATTTTTTATTTATTTATTATTTTTATAGATTAACTAGGCTGATTACTCCACAATCAAAACTTTAACCAGAGCCTAATTAGAACTAGCTTGTGCTTAGGAAAAAGGAAGGTCTATATAGCATGGATGGAAGGGAGATGGTTCCTCTTCTCATGGGGAAAGTTCTTATCTCTTGAGGTAGTTCCATCCTAATAGGGGGAGGGAGCCCAAATTGACCTCCTCGACTCCATCCGGCCTAACCATTTACCAAACTTTTGTTACGAAGCTTCTAGAGCTAGAAACTTCGTCTCCTTATCTAAAAAATATTCCAAAAGAGGATCGACGTGACTAGAACAAGGCTCAGTCACTCCATTCAGCACTAGGGACAATTATAATCCCTTCATATCGGCACAAGGAGGAAAAGGTCATTAGCACTGCTCTTGTAAACTGGGAAAAGAAGAATATTTTTGGGAAATGATGCAAAAGGGAATTGTTCTACTCATCAAGAGGGACACAATGGAGTTTCTTCATAAAGGGAAAGCATGTAAGGTTCACTGTATAGGTCCTCCATGATCTTGGAATAGGGAGTACAGGGACAATGAAAAAATGTTTTGTAATAGATGCCCCCTAAAGCGTGAAGGCTGAACTAGAGTGAGCGGTGAAATGCTTTATGAATCAGTGTAGGGAACTAGAGTTTGTCATTGGAAAACTTGCAAGCAAGTATAGATACATATACATTACTGAACTCTACCAAATGATACATGAATCATGGTATGGATGCAACCATCCAGAGAATGATCATGTAAATGGATCTAGGTATGGGCGCACGCATCTGATAAAGAGGATCATATCGAAACCAAGGTATGGTCGCAACCATCCAATAATGAGAAGGATCACATATGACAACTCATGGTATGGTCGTAGCCATCCATTTGAGAGAGACATACATATCAGTACAATCATGTCATAGCACCTTACAACTTAGGCTTTTGTGATTTGATCCCAGGGTCTTGTGCTCCAACACAACCCGATCAAAGTAAAAATTCTAACATGTGAATAGATGTGTTGATGTTGAACATGATAGAAAATAGCTTGATTACCAACCAATGATGTAAACTATTAACAACTGCGAGAGAAACCACCAATAATTAAAATGGTCCTTAAGGTACTATCAACACAATTCATGGAATTTGAATAAAGGAACTAAAGTCAAACAACTGTGAAATAACCTGATTGAAAGCCAATGATGTGAACTTGTCATTGAGTGTGAAGAACTTGCCATTAGGGCGTGCAAGCTCTAAGGTACTGGAAGGGAGTCTCTGGTCAACTTCCTGGATAATAAGCTAAAGTTGATAGGAAATGACTATTTCAAAGGAGGGCCATAATGTATCCCACATCATCGACATGAGACAAATGGATGAACAATGATTTTGGGTGATATAAAGAATTAGAGATAAGTGTAACTACAGAAGGACTACTCTTAAACACATTGGCAACACGACTGGAATTTTGGAAGCTTTTGGATCCAGAGGGTGGTCATGATGACATGGTAGAGATCAAATGGAAAGCAAAAATAAGTGGCCCAACCTAGGAAGTTCAAATATGAAGTGAGGATTGAAGCAGAAAGTGTCATGTTCAAGAGTGAGTTGCCGACACGACTGATCAAATTTCCAAATTTTCCCCCACCGTTTTTTGGCAGGTATCCCAATTATTTTTTCATCTCAAGCTTGAAGGAGATAACATATGATTGCAGTGTAAGTTCATCCTTTGGACGAATCCGACCTAATAAGTTTAACAAGCTCTAGGAAGGAGAAGCTCATGTTCATCATGGTGATGAATCTAATGTCGTTCCATGTTTTAATGAGTCCGACAAAGGTGCAACTTGGTATCTATTTCATGTTTAGAGAGTTTGAAAAAGACAGAGAAAAGAAAACTTCACATGGTCCCTTTTCATACATTTGTGTCTCTCGAGCCCAAAAATGTAGAAAACAATACTTGAGAGAACCACTTGACCATTTCAGTCAAAGAGTACCTTTTTCCTAAATAGTGCATCCCAGCCAGAAAAAGCGGTAAACATATATTGGGCACACAACATTTCGCATTCGTTAATGAGTTCAAAACGACAAGAGATCAGCGATCTTTTCATGCTTAAAGGGTTGAAAAAGAGCTTAAAAGTGGACCCCTCCATTTTATTCTCTTTTACAAGTCAAAAGGGAACAATACTCAGCAATCCTTACAAGTGATTTTTACGAGTCGAGAAAAGAGCTTAAACATGACTTGGTATCATTGTCGAACATCCATCACCTACCACTGGGAAAAAGTAAAGTGCATTATCCAATTATTGAGGAAAAATAGTTCAAAAGCACTTAAAAACCCTAAAATATCATGAAAAACTGAATAAAAGGAGGGAAAAGTAATTTTTTTTACCATTTACCATTTTACCTTATTGTGAAAAACTTTTTATCCACTTTTTCCCTAATTGTTTCGAAGTAGTTTGAGGGAGATCCGAGAGGTCATTTTCCGAGCCGTCAGTTGTAGGTAAGAGCCAAGTCCTTGAACTCCATTTCCATACTGTTTATTCCTACTTTTGTCCATTTTTTGGATTTTTGTGGGAGGTTTTTGCAAAAATAAAATTTCCCTCAGTCAGCATAATTTCTGGGCATGGAATTGTGTTGGCTAAGGGTTGCTAAAACAATCAACTACATCATTGGAACAATTGTTTCTAAAATAGGTGCGCCAATGCCACGAACAAAGAAAAAAACAATTTTTTTCTCTTAAATCCACTGTTTGAATCCAAATTGTAGTTTCCAAAAATGATTATTGACGTGAATACATGGTTTTTGCGGGAAAGAATCATCGAAAATGGTAGACTGGAAAGAACATGAGCACAAAGATGTGGACACCCAATCAATGGCTAATCTGAATTTCTTAGATGCCTTGAGGAACTGTGGGCTCCTCAAGTTCTTTCTCACACCAAGGATTCAGGCTCAACATGACCTGCTTCAATAACTTATTAGTCTTTAGGACAGAAATTGGGAAATTTTTATCATTGGTGATTAGGAGCTAGAGTTGGAAACTTCAAACATTTATTTCATCATAGGACTATCCTAGAGAAGGGACCCAGTCAACCTATATGGGTCACTGTGGATTGGGGCAAGCATATACATGCTACTTGCTGAATATTTCCTAGAAGCCCTCAAATCCAAGAGTGGCAAGATCAAGATTGCCACTATGCAAGATCTTACATTGAGAGTGCTATTGTTGACCAGCAATAGAGTGGTTGGGTCCTAAGTAGAGCATGACACCAATAAGTTAAAATTTCTATATGCTATCGAATGTACAACATCAACGATCTTCAATTTGGCAGAAGCCATGAAGATCAACATGAAACACTAGCTGTCAAAATCTAAGGTGGGCAATCTGAAGTAATTTTTCTTTGAATTTGTTCTAGTGACCTTCTTCCTAGAGCGGGTTCCATTGTTCCAATACCAGTTGACTGAGGTAGATCTGCCAATGCCACGAGACACATGGATGGTCCGTTGGAATAATTTGATGCTTAGGACCACCAGGGGCCAGCATATTTCCTACAAGCCCACCTTATTCTCGTGGATATGAAGACAACAGATCGTAGTGGAGGATTGGTCGTACAACAGTACCGACTTCCATGAAGATCCGCATACGCCACTTCCATATGGGGAGGATTTTGACGATGGAGGTAAAAGGTCAATTCTAAATTTTTTTATTTTTAACTGTTCTGATATATATGTGTTTATAACATTTTTTTATTAATGCAGATGTTGGACCAGAGCATCTTGTCAGGATGTCCCCGATAACCAAGCACATCACTCGCTATTTTGATGTCGCTCCTTATCAGGAAGGAAGCGACAATGAGGAGGCAATCGAGAGGAACCTTGAAGGGTTGACTCATTGTAACCTAGAGTATGCCTAGGTGGGAGACATCCCATGCCAGTACCAGAGGCATGCGGTGGGGGTATTTGATTAGATCCGTTGATTGCTGACTCATATAGCACAAGTAGTTTCATGTTACCATGATCACCATGTTGATTAGCTCATGGGTCCAACATTTACATTTTTTAGGCCTGCGTGCCACGGATATATGAGGCCCGTGAGTCACAGATGTGATTTGAACACACATATTATTTTTTTGGGGTTTCAATGTATCATATATATATATATATATATTATATAAGTATATATATATATTGTATTTTCTTGTTTACTATGGTACAAATGATTTGTTTTGGTTTTTCATATATTTTGTAAATGTATATCCAACACATAATTAGCTAATGCATCTGTCAATGTATTCATGTGTCTGGGAATATGATGATATGTAATGTAATCAAAATGTCTCTCCAGTAGATGAATGCGTAGATAAATTTTCAATATCTGAGGGTTTTTGACAGAATATTGCTCGTTGAGTTGAAGGACAACAAGTTGTGAATCCAGGTTGACAACCAATTCCCAAATGTCAAGAGAAATGGCCTCTGACAACAATTTGATAACAAAATTGTATTCAAGAATGTTATTAGTTTCGTGACCTAAACAAATACCATGAAGATCAATCAAGTCACCATGAGGGTCATAAATCTCCCACACCGCGGAGGATAGATTTCGAGTACTATGGCAAGCACCATCAGTGAAACTGATGTGAGGAGTCATAGACATCTACAAAGCAGGGAGAAACATAGTAACTAGAAAAGTTGTTTGAAAACTAACACACCAAACCACACTGCACAAAAATGAATGACACACTAATGTACATAAGTAACCATGCAAGATGACCTAAGCATAGTATATTTTGAGATAAAGCCCATTTTGGGGCTTCTCTAAAGGATTGCCTTCATAATCAATTAGCTCATAGGCCCTTTCTTGCGACACTTGTTTAAAAATGTAGGGCCCATGCTACATGGGTTTGAACTTGCCTGCCCCCAGCTTATCATTAGCTTGATCATATAGTAAAACCAAATCACCCTCAAAAAATGCATGAGGGGAAATTGAATGATCAAAATGGGGCTTGACTTGCTTCTTTTGTGCTTCAATGACCAAAGGAGAAAGACGACGAGTCTCATCTAGCCGTTCTAAATAAAATAGGCACTCTTCTTGAGGTGAGGTTTTGAGGAGAAATCTGACAGTTAGTTAGAGTGAAGGAATTTTGCACTCAATTAGTAATGTTACTTCCAAATCGTAGACTAGCTAGAATGGTATGAAACCAGTTGCATCCTTGGTTGAGGTTTCGTAAGCCCATAGAGCTGAAAAGAGAATGAGATGCAAATTTGACATATGCATTCCAATAGTATGATGAAGCATTGTAACCAAAAATTTGTTCACAACTTCAACTTGATCATTGGCCTGAGGGTAATATAGGGTTGAGCCATTGTGGCGTAAACCCAACATAGAGGTCAGCGCAACCATCATGTAATATTGGAAATGGGATCCATGGTGTTATAGACATTTTTGAGCACTTCAACCCCAATCATAAATGTCCATAAACTGAGGGCTCCTAAGTCCCTAAAAGTGTTGCTTCACTACCTAAAGGAACAAGGTCAACTGATTACATCATCTCCTAGAAGTTCTCCACTGAAAACTGCTCATAAATGGTAAAAACTAGACCATACTAAAAGCTCAATGCAGAGGGTGTGATGCATGTCACCTTTCCAATGTACAAGGTGTGATGCATACTGATTTGCTCCTCTATAGGGTACGATGGTCGGGAATGGACAAATGGCAGGGACAAAAATGCGAGGTGGAAGATCATGGAATCTTCCAAAAGCTTCCCCTTTGACACTTGCCTCTCTATTTTCGACCAGGGATGAGTAAGAGATCATCATTCTCCAAGTGGAAGAAAGAACTATCAAAGAGAGGACACTAATCAATATCCCAGAAGATGACTCACCTCTTTGCAATTATCTATATATGGATCCCTCATCACAGAGATCCAGAGGCTAGAATTTTGTATCTTATAGAGAAGTGTTGTTGGTTTTCTAGTGTACATTCATAGTGTTGGGTGATCTAAGCTTTGCTTGAGGTGAGGAAGGGCTTCCGAGCTGGAGGATGATGCTGGGTCAGAGCATATGGTTGTAATCCTCTTGCTACTTTTCATCTTAATAAAGATATTCTTGTTTTCTTCCATATTCTTGTGTACTTGTTTATATATCCATTTATATGGTTAACATATATCTGATCCTGTGTTATTTAGGGATATAGATCTTTGTTTCTTCAATAGTACTATGTTGCTGTGATTCCACAGGTTATCTTTGAAGCTAGGCAGACGAAGAAGAAGCAGCAAAGCTCTATCAAGAAGGAGAGGAAATCAAGCGCAAGACTTAGGTTGGTATTCTTGGTTCTCCTCTTTTCTATTTCCATAAAAGAAAACAATAGTAGACTTTACTTGTTTGTTTCTAAGATAGCCACCCATCTTAGTGGGAATAGCAGCATCCAAGTGGACACTATTCCCGGTAACAGGCGGTCTTAGGGCTAGTTGTTGGGTTAGTTGAGCTTGCCTCTCTCCTCGGGGAAAGTTGTTCCACCTTTTGTGCAAACTCCCTAAGAGATAAGCTCTTCCTTTCTTCTCTTATGGGATCGATCCCTCCTATAAATATCTCCTCCATTAATAAGATCAACTAGCTCAGATGTAACTGGATGATAGCTAGATGTAATTTGATAGTTCCAAGTTTCTAAGAGAGGAGTAGAGGTAGAGAGTGTTATTAGAGTGTGGAAGTAGCCTCATTGTATTTTGACTTGAGGGATGTTTGACTAGAGTTGGCTTGAGAGCTTTCTAGCATCAATGCTTTTGGACAGAAGAGAGAGTCATATGTTCCCTTGGGAGACAGTTCACAAGTAAATGCTCACAGAGACATGCCGACAGGACCCTTCAAGGAGGCTTATGATGTCAAGGCTCGGTTGTAATTTTTACTTAGATTTATATTAATACAAATCAATAGCTTGTTTCCTATATCGTGCGTTATATTATATGTCGATAGCAT
The DNA here is from genome assembly GCA_000404065.3 of Pinus taeda. Lineage (NCBI taxonomy): Eukaryota > Viridiplantae > Streptophyta > Pinopsida > Pinales > Pinaceae > Pinus > Pinus taeda. The sequence continues at coordinate 18,843 of APFE030942903.1, forward strand.
GAGGTTGCTTAACTCTTCAAGTAGATTGTTTAGTCATTTTCTATTGCATTTGTGGTGTTTATCTACATGTTGTTTTTAGGTATGAGCGACTAGAAGAATAGGAGCTAGACCAACACGATGAGGACTTCATCGAATGTCAGATTGAAGGTAGGCCTTCATAACACTAACTTTCTAAGGAAACTTGCTTTAGTATTTTCTGTGTAGTGACTAGACCCACTCTAGGGCTAGAGGGGTTGCCTCTATCTGCATAGGGAACTTACCTGTGTCATAGTAGCCAAAAAGCTATATTCCATCTGGTTTCCGTCCAAATATTTATTTATCTATTCACTGATGATGATCCTAGAACTGTCAGGGAGGAAATATATTCAAAGGATGGTAAACTCTGGAAAGAGGCCATGGTTGATGAAATTGCATCTTTGGACAAAAATGAGGCTTGGGTTTTGGTGGAGTTGTCAGATGGAAGGAAACCATTGGAAGAAAATGGGTGTTTAAGAAGAAAATGACTTTAGAAGGCAAGGTAGATAAATGCAAAGCTCGGTTTGTAGTAAAAGGTTATTCCCAGGTGCCAGGAATTGATTTTGGTGATATTTTTTCTCCTATTGACAAGGTAGCTTTCATTAGATTAATTTTATCTGTTGTTGTTGATTTTGATTTTGAGGTAGAATAGATGGATGTGAAGACAACATTTCTTCACAGAGATCTAGAAGAAGAGATCTACATGAAGTAGCCTAGAGGCATTGCAGTGAAGGGAAAGAAAAACCTAGTATGCAGGTTAAAAAAGTCTTTGTATGGGTTAAAACAGTCACCAAGGATGAGGTATCAAAAAATTGATACATATATATGAGAACTTGGCTTCACCATAAGCAAAGTAGATCACTCTGTGTATTTTAAATTAATTGGTGACCGTGTTATTTATTTGGTGTTTGATGTGGATGATATGTTTATGATTGTAAATGACAAAGAAATTATCTAGGATTTGAACATCCAATTGTCCTCCAAATTTGACATGAAGGATATTGGTGCTGAAAACTATATTTTAGGCATGGAAATTAAATGAGATTGGGAAAAAAAGAAGCTCTAGTTAAATAAGAGGAAGTATGTCAAGACAATAATTCAGAGCTTTAATATGAAGGATAATAACTAGTGAAGGTTCCTATTCATATAGGTGTAAAGTTATCTATTGAACAGTGTCTCAAGACACAAGAAGAGGAAGAGGACATGTCTCATGTTCCATACACAAGTGTAGTCGATAGCCTGATATATGCAATGGTATGTACTAGACTAGAGATTACACATGCAGTGGGAATATTGAGTAGGCTTATGTCAAAACTAGGGAAGGAGCACTGGACAACAGTGAAGCAGGTTTGTAGGTATTTGCATGGAAATAGTGATTATGGTTAGTGCTACCAAGGAAGACTAAGATTGGACAAATGTTTTGACCTTCATGGCTTTGTTGATGCACACTGGGTTGGAGATCTAGATCAGAGAAGATCTACAAGTGGGTATGTGTTTAACATATTTGGAGGAGCAGTTAATTGCATGGAAAAAGATGGTTTGTAGTGTCTCTTTCAACTACATAGGCTAAATACATGGCATCCACTCATACAACTAAGCAAGCAATTTGGTTGTAGAGGTTGTGTTCAAGTATTGGGTTGGTACAACGAGCTATACAGATAGATTGTGATAGCCAAAGTGGAAATTTCTTGGGAAAAAGCCCTTCTTATCATTCAAAGATAAAGCACATTAATGTTCAGTATCACTTTGTGAGGGGTATGGCTAAGGAAAAAAAGGTGTTGGTTGTAAAGGTGAACACTTTAAAGAACGTTGAAGACACATTGATGAAGTCTGTGAGCATTGAGAATTCCTCTTGGTCTAGACAAACAATGGGTGTTTCAAGGTTGTACCAATGACTAAGCTCTCCTATGACCCCGTGTGTGGAAAATAAAATAACAAGTTGGAGAATGTTGGGTGTTTGTTATATTCTTTCCAAGAATAGTCGCATGCGGGGGGGTTTCACAAGGGGGCGAGAGCCACCCTCTTCATTGTGCTGGGCACAACATGGAAGTCACAGGGGGAGTGCAGCTCCCCTATTGCGGGAGCTCAAGGGGGGAGGTATCCCCCCTATACAGGATCTGCGAAAGTGCCCCAGGAGAATTCTTTGGACCCTATATTAGGTGGACGGACCTACCTAAGGTTTTGTGCATTGGTTTTGCACATGATTTTAGGCGTGATGGTTTTCTGCCCATGGTATTTTGTAGATCCGGTCAAGGAAACTACAATTATGTTCTAATCTAGGGTTAATGGATTGGGATTTATGAATGCTTCGACATGTATATATATGTATTTTAATACTGAAAGGAACATAATGAAAAATCAATTTAGTAGTCCCGATTTTGGATCTAGGGGAAATCTCTATGTATTTGTTTTATATTCTCGTCATTTTTTATTTTTTTATTTTTAGAGTTCATCTGTAGGTAATTTCTATACAAGGTTAAAACCTAATCCATGGACAAAATTGGCTAGCTATGCCCACCAAGCTCCCTTCAGACATTCCAAAGTTCGAAGGGAAATAGGGTGAAGACCCAGGAAACCATGTCATGATTTTTCTCTTGTGATTTTTGTCTAACAGTATCAATGAGAATACTATTAGATTACAACTATTTCAATGCACCCTTACTAAGTCTACAGCAAAATCGTACATTCACCAGCCTTCTACATCACATGGAAACTTTAACTCACTAGCTAAAACTTTCCTCACTTTTTCTCAACTCTCATTTCATCATGAATCAGGCATGGAACTCCTCACCCATTTCAAACAAACACCTGCTACCCACATATCAGATCATATACATGAATCATGGAAATTTCATATCTTGTGTAAAGCACAGTTTGAAGACAAAGTCCTCCTCGACTTGTTTTGAGATCCCTCACATCAGAAATTTCAAAAGTAATAGAAGTTTCATCCTCACATAATGAGGAAGAAGCCATAAGAAAAGCTCAACAGTTAGAGATTATCTACACCCAATATGGATACATCTATCATGTTCTTCCAGACACCTCATGCCTGCAAACTTATAAGGACACACTAAGCACATCTAATGCCACTAATGTATTGATTGGGTCCATAACCCAAAACCAACTCAACAATAACTACCAATAAAATGGATATTCATTCAAAAACCAAGCATTTGATGCTGCACAAAACACACCATCATTGCAGCATACAGGATACTACCTTGGTTAACACGCACTGATGCAAAATAAGGTTACTAGCATTAAATAATATCAACCCCCTCTTGGAGGCTCATATCTTCCCCCATGAGGAAAACCATTACTCCTTTAGGAAATCAGATGTAATTTCCTCTTCCGCTAATCCATATACCAATCAGGGATAAGGAAACCAATATTCTCCTTACCCAACACAACAACAAAATAACCCACCAATGCAAAATAATGCAAGGGTTAAGCTAGTGTAACCTTCTCTCGCTCCATAACAACAATCAGAGGAGCAGTTTAACCCAACTAATCCTTGGGTTAAAAAGGATATAGGAAAATAGGGGGAAATGAGGTCAACAAATTGTAGTAACGCAAGGTCCTTTCCCCCATCAGGGAGTGGTTAACACTCAACAACAATCATCACACCTACCTCCTTCTAGGGGGTGTTGGGTGCACTTTTTGAGCATATCTTAGACACCTATGTCCCTATTTTTTATTATTTTCTCTTTAAACCTATGAACTTTATGTCACAAATACCACTTTCCCTGGTTATAAGAGCAATATTTTCTCCAACATATTATTTTTCGATTTTCTATTATATATCGAATGAAGTGATGCCTTTTTGGGATAACTAACTAGGGTAATTGTGGAAGAGGTCTTCTGGTTATTTTTATTTCAAATGTTGGCAATATACCAAGGACTCAGGGATGAACACATATTGTTGTTACTTGCTTCTACACTTTGAAGATTTTCTATTACATTCTGAATTTTTTTTGTTACACCTCGAAGTTCTTTTTTCACCTTAAGGATGTTGTTACACCACAACTACCAAGGACCATGGATTCTGTCTTAAAAGATAGTTGTTGAGAATCATGAAATTATCTATGGGTGGTTAAAGGATCTTAGTGGTTATGATTGTAGAAAATGGTGTAACTTTGATAGGGCTTTTATTTGGAAACTGTTTCTAACAATTTCTATCTTTCTCTTAATACTGATCAGCATGCGAATCATGAGATTCTCATGACTGATATGTTCCCTAATTTGTAGGGCTTGTAAGAATTTATAAAAAGGGTTTTGTCCCATAAAAGGGAATGGAAACACAGGAATAATATCGGCATTTTTATCTTCTAACTTTTATTCATTTCTAATACATAACACATCTAGTGAGTTTTATATGAAACTCATGTTGAGTTTTTAACTAATTTTCATTCTAGCCCTACACCCTTCTAGGGAGGAGGGGCCCTCCTCTTACCAGGGATCACATTAGTAGTAGATTAATTGTTTTTCTTTGTTTTAGTTGTGGATTTATTATTGTATTTGTATAAATTGTAGCACATATGCACTTCTGTTTTCTATTTGATTATATGTTGTTACATAAGATTGGCTAGAACTACAATATTTAATTAGATGAGGCATTTCCATTAATAATGTGTGGTGTGCATGTTCTTTGAGAAAAACATGAAGTGTGATGAGTGGATTTCATTCTTGTAGAATGTATTTTTAATTTCTACATGAGTGCTTTAAGTTCTTCAATTGTATTCAATGACATTTCTTTTATTTATTTCCCTGGTTGTTATGTATTGGCAAAGACAGTGCATACACCTTTGAAATAAACAGACTTACCTTAGTTGACAATTAAAAGATTGTGGTTCAATCAAAATAAAACATGATTAAACCGTCTCAAAATTTGGCATCATTGTCGAGGAAGGTAGTTGACGATACAATCAACCAGTGCGCTTTTGTTAGTATAGTGTTTCTAGTGCACATGTGTTGTGAAGAAAGATGAGAGGTAAGAACATGTGCATCACTCTAAAACAACTAAGAGGGCTCACCATTGTGATCATTAGAACACTTAGGGTGTTTAAAAAACTTTTGAATTTTATTTTCAGAAGTGTCCTTAGTTTTATAGACATTGGGCGGTAAGACGAGAGGTAAGAACCTGTTCATTGCTCTAAAATACCTGAGCTGGCTCAGCATTGTAAGAACTGAGGCACTTGGAATATGAAATAATTACACATAAAGTCTTAAGGGGGGTGGTAGCCCCCCTATACAAGATTTGGGGCAGCACCCTAAGAAATTATTTTGGACCCTATATTAGGTGGGCACCTACCTAAGGTTTTGTGCATGGGTTTTGCACATGATTTTGGGCATGATGGTTTTCTACCCATGATATTTTGTAGATCCGGTCAAGGGAACGATAGTTATGTTATAATCCAGGGTTAATGGATTGGGGTTTAGGAATGCTTCGACATGTATATATATTTATTATATTATTGAAAGGAACATAATGAAAAATCAATCTAGTAGTCCCGATTTTATGATCTAGGGGAAAACTATATGTATTTGTTTTATATTCTCGTCATATTTTTTTTTTTTTAGAATTCATTTGTAGGTAATTTCTCTACAGGGTTAAAACCTACACCATGCCTAAAATTGGCCAGCTATGTCCACCAATCTCCCTTCATACATTCCAAAGTTCGAAGGGAAACATGGTGAAGACCCAGGAAACCATGTCATGACTTTTCACTTGTGGTGTTTGTCTAATAGTATCACTAATGATACTATTAGATTACAACTATTTCAATGCACCCTTACTAGGCCTACATCAAAATGGTACATTGACCAGTATTTTGAGTCACATGGAAACTTTAGCTCACTCGCTATAACTTTCCTCACTTTTTTCCAACTCTCTTTTCATCACGATTCGGGCATGGAACTCCTCACACATTTCAAACAAACAACTGCTACCCACATATTGGATCATATACATGAATGGTGTAAATTTCATATCTTTTTTAAAGCATAGTTTGAAGTCAAAGTCCTCCTCGACTTGTTTTGGGATCCCTCACATCGAAAATTTCAAAAGACCTGGAAAATTCATCCCCACATAATGAGGAAGAATCCATATGCAAAGCTCAATAGTTAGAGCTTATATACACCCAATATGGATACATCTATCATGTGCTTCTAGACAGCTCACGCCTGCAAACTTATAAAGACATCCCATGAGCATCTAATTCCACTTATGTATTGATTGGGTCCATAACCCAAAACCAACTCATCAATAACTACTAGTACCATGGATACTCATTCAATGGATAAGCATTTGATGCTACAAAAAACACACCACCATTGTAACATATAGGATACTACCTTCGTCAACCCACACTGATGTAGAATAAGGTGAGTAGCGTTAACTAATATCAACCCTCTCTTGGAGGCTCATATCTTCCCCCACATGGAAACCATTACTCCTTTAGGAAATTAGACATAATATCCTCTTCCCATAATCCATATACCAATCAGGGACAAGGAAGCCAATATTCTCCTTTCCCTACACAATAAAACAATAACCCACTAATGAAAAATAATGCAAGGTTTAATCTAGTGCAACCTTCTCTCACTCTACAACAACAATGACAACAATTTAACCCAGCTAACTCGCCTAATGTTGCTAAGAAAAAAAAAAACGAGAAAACCAAAGGGGGAACCTGAACAGGGGGGAAGAAACCACCAGCAACCCCCACAAGCACTGGAAAGGGGAAATCCTAACCGAAACTAGGGGTCGACAAACAAAAACCCACAGAAGAAAAACAAGAACACAAATCTATGGACTAATCATTCTTTTGATATCTATGGGGAATACGGTCATTATACCCATCATTATCCTCAATTCCCTGAGTTAAAAAGGATATAGGAAAAAAGGGTGAAAGGAGGTTAGCAAACTACAGTAATGAAAGACCCCTCCCCCCATCATGGAGTGGTTAACACTCAACAACAATCATCCCACGCACCTCCTTCTAGAGGATGTTGGGTGCAGTTTTTGAGTTTATCTTAGACACATCTTTCCCTATCTTTGATTATTTTCTCTTTAAGCCTATGAACTTTAGGTCACAAGTGCCACTTTCCGTGGTTATAAGAGCAATCCTTTCTCCAACATATTATTTTTTCATTTTCTATTAAATATCGAATGAAGTGATCTCTTTTTGGAATAACTAACCAGTGTAAGTGTGGAATAGGTCTTCTAGTTACTTTTATTTCTAGGTGTTGGAAATTTACTAAGGATTAAGGGATCAAAAACTGTTATTGTTACTTGTTGCTACAATCTAAAGATTTTCTATTACATTTCGATTTTTTGTTGTTACACCTTGAAGATGTCGTTGCACCGTGAGGATGTTGTTACACCACAACTACCAAGGACCATGGTTTCTGTCTTAAAAGAAAATTGTTGAGAATCATGAAATTACCTACTGGCGGTTAAAGGATCTAAGTGGTTATGATTGTAGAAAATGGTGTAACTTTGATAGGGCTTTTATTTGGAAACTGTTTCTAACAATTTCTACTTTTATGTTAATATTGATCAGCATGAGAATTATGAGATTCTCATTACTGATATGTTCCCTAATTTGTGGGGCTTATAAGACTTTATAAAAAAGGTTTAGTCCCATAAAAGGGGATGGAAACACAGGAATAGTATCGGCATTTTGATCTTGTAACTTTTAGTCATTTCTAATACAGAACACATCTAGTGATTTTTACAAAAATGTCATGTTGAGTTTTTAACTAGTCTTCATTCTATCCCTGCACCTTGCTAGGGAGGAAGGGTCCTCCTCTTTAGCATGGATCACATTAGTAGTAGATTAATTGTTTTTATTTATTTTAATTGTGGATTTATTATTGTAATTGTATAAATTCTAGAAGATATGCACTTCTTTTTTTGGATTTGAATATATGTTGTTACACAAGATTAGCTAGAACTACAATATTTAATCAGCTAATGCATTTCCATTAATAATGTGTGGCATGCATGTTCTTTGAGAAAAACATGAAGTGTAATGAGTGGATTTCATTCCTATAGAATTTATTTTTAATCTCTACATGAGTGCTTTAAGTTCTTCAATTTTGTTCAATGACATTTCTTTCATTTTTTCCCTGGTTGTTACGTATAGGAAAAGATAGTCAAGACACCTTTGAAATAAGTAGACTTACCCTGGTTGAAAATTAAATTATTTTGGTTCATTCAAATTAAAAAGTGATTAAATTGTCTCAAAAATTTGGCATCATTGTCGGGGAAGGCAATTGACAATACAGTCAACCAGTGTGTTTTTGTAAGCGTAGTGTTTCTAGTGCACAAGTGTTGGGTGGTAAGACGAGAGGTAAGAACCTGCGCATAGCTATAACACACTTGAGCGTGCTCCCTAGTGTGATCATTAGAACACTTAATGTGTGTCAAAAAATTTTGAATTTTCTTCTTAGAAGTGTCCTCAGTTTTATAGACGTTGGGCGATAAGACGAGAGGTAAGAACCTGTGCATCGCTCTAACATACTTGAGCAAGCTCACCACTGTAAAAAATGAGGCACTTGGAATATGAAATAATTACACATAGGGTCCATGTGTAGGGTGTATGAATAAAAGATACATGAAACATTATAGCACTAATAAATCTACAAGAAAAACAGGTCATAAAAGGAACAAGAAACGTGCAAATTTAGGGAGGAAAACATTCATTCAAGAATTAATCTCAAAAGAAGAGAGAGAATAGTCAAATTTGTAGAGGGATACAAGAAAAGTAGGAATACAGAAATATTTTACCCCCATGCTAAGGTCAAAATTATCTGGTTCCTCCGTCTTAGGACCTTATCACCCTCAAAATAGTATACATACTCCCAAAGCTGGAGATTCAATTCCAAAACAATAGGGAGGAACTAGTGGCCATGACTTTGGATTCGAAGGCCAAGAGGAAAGTAGGGGGAAGCACCAAGAGCCAGAATTGGAAGAATATTCTTTTACTTAGCAATACCATGATTTAGGAAGTGCAGTGAAACATCTAGCCCCAAAGCAACCTGAACAATCTTCATAAGAATATTCATCCACAAGACACCAGCCTGAAAATTATTTGGGAGGAGACTCATCAAAATAGAGATCAAGAGAATCTACAATGGGAGACAACAATAAAAATAAAAATTACAGGATATATTCCACTGTTACCACCTTTGAATCTCATATAAGTGATATAAGGGGTGAATCTCCCATGAAAAACATTCCTTTATCATCCCTTCCATTTTTTCAAGGATTGACTATAGAAGATCCTGATGCTATTTTGTTTGAATTTGATTTTCTTTGCAGGAGATATCATTATACTTTAGATGTTCAGAAGTTGAAATTGTTCCCTACTACTCTAAAGGGAGCAGCAATGAGATAGTTCATAGGACCGAGCTCTACTACTATTCAGACATTGGGAGACATGAAAACCACATTTCTATCAAAATATCTAGACTATTGTCAGACCAGGGACATGAGGGAAGAAATATTTAGGATGACATAGAACGAAGAAGAAAACCTAGAGGATTATGTGGAATGATTCCACTATAATATACAAATATCTAAACATAGTGAATTGGATCTAGAAATCTTGAAAACTATATTCATACGAGGAATGAGAGATGATTGTCTTGATACGTTGAATCTACTAGGGAAGGGAGATATATCTTGGGAATAATTTGAAGAGATAATAAAATTCTGCTTAACATGCTCAAGAGGATCATCATGACGAAGAAATATGGTACGAGATGCCTTTGTTAGAATACAAAAATCTGCAAATGGAGGAGTGACCAGAGCCAAGATCAGGAATTTGTTTGAGAATATTAAGACTAATCTCCTCAGTACCTTATCTTCCCAACTAACAACAATAAAGAGAAACATTCCTTAAGGGAATGTAGAGTCAACAACAACAACTTGTGGAGTATTTGTGATATGGAGTAGTCTACAAGCCATTGTCCAAAGCTTCCGAGACTAAAATCTATGCTCAAGGAATCAAGTGAGGAAGTTCAGTCCTCCTACTTCATTGGGTCTAGGAAGCCTTGGAAACTATGACCACAAGGTATGTCTTAAGATTTCTCTTTTAATCCATGGAATAATATATATAATTCTCAACAATTTCCATGGGAAGTACTCCTCTCCCCCTCCAGTTCAATTTCCTTCACCATGGAACCAATGGTCTCCCTCTCCACCTTTCATATACTCTCCATCTCATCCATATCCTTGGCCCCAAAATTAGAGAGGAAATTCCTTAGTTGCAGCCCCTCCTGCATTACTGATGCAACAACAATTTTAGTTGTCACCTCTCTTGACACCTGCTTCTACACCTCACATACGACCCTAATTACCTATACAACCTAATCCTAACCCAAATAACAAGTCATCTTAGGCTTTATAATCTCTCGCTTCCTTCCAAACCTACTACATTGCTCCCACTGAATGCAATCAAATCCATATATGAATGGGAAAAGTAGTAAAAACCTATCTTGTTATCACTGAAGAAGAATGTGAATCTCCTAAGGATGGTCCTATGGATTCTAAAAAAACTACTAGAACAGGTCAAGGTGATGTTTCTACACTTGTAACATCTAACCCAAATAATGTTGGTACATTTGTTCAGCTGACCCATCTGTTATAGTAACTAAGGACCCCCCATATCTGCAAAGATTATCAGAAAATAGGATGATTTCACAACCTGAATCTGGTTTTCTTAGAGAGTTAAAAAATCTACACATAAGTATTCCCTGCTACAATCTATCAAGGATGTTCCAATCTATGCGAAAATAGTAAGGGACCTATTTGTTAGAAGACTTGGAAGAAAGCATAAGGACTTTATCATTATCCATGTGATGGGGAAACTATTAGAGTTAATGATTGGCCAGTCTCTGTTGACTAAATATAACAATCTAGGGAATCCTATAGTTATTTTTTATATTGATGAGATATCCATCCCAAATTCATTAATTGATTTAGGGGCAACAATCAGCGTTATGACTAAAGAAGCCTTTGCCACCCTAGGATTGCATGGGCTAAGACAAACACATACAATACTAGAATTAGCAAACAGGTCCTATGTTAAACTAGAATGGGTGTTATAAGACATATTTATTACAGTGGATTCCTAGAGGTATCCAACAAACTTTCTTATTTTTCAAACCAAATCAAATTTCGGGGGGCATCCCCTAATTCTAGATAGGCCCTGGCTAGCCACTGTGGATGCATTTATAGGTTTTAGGTTAGGCTTTATGACAATTTCATATGACCAGGCTACGAGGAACCTCGGAATTTATCCCCCTGCAAAACAAAGTAAGGATTTGGGAATTCCATTATGGGATGAATTCGAACCCAAATCAGAAAACTCCTAGCCACTTCTTACCCTCAGTAAAGCCTAGTAATTTAAGGATGAGACAGAAGATGATATTATAAATGGTTTTATCATTAATCCTCTTTCTATTACTTCTATTGAGGACTCGGGGGAGGAAGATGTTGTGGAAAACTTTAGCTTTGAACATATGATGACCACTCCAAACATCAAGAGAAGCCCGGTCAAAATAGAACTAGGTAAAAATCTAAATGTTAATCCGAACCTGACTTCTGAAGAAAAAAATGTTGTTACAATTGCTACAAAGATATAAAAAGGCGTTTGCGTGGGATTATAGAAACATGAAAGGAATCCATCCTAACTTGTGAACTTGCCATATCTATTTAAAATAGGGTTGCAATCCAATTAGGCAGCCACAACGATGCATGAACACAACACTTAAGGAGGTAGTAAAAGAAGAATTATAGAAACTCCTAAATTCCAATTTCATCTATCCATTTTTTTATAGTCAGTGGGTATCCCCACTTGTCATTGTTCCTAAATAATGGAAAGTGGATAGCCTATGTAGATTATAGAGAACTTAACAAGGCTACCCATAAGGACCATTTCCCTTTTCCATTCATAGATCAGGTCCTTGATACCTTGTCTAGAAAGAAATTCTTTTCATTTCTAGATGAGTTTAGTGGTTACAATTAAATACAGATTTCCTAGAAGATCAGGATAAAACCACCTTTACCTACCCTTGGGGAACCTTTGGATACGAAGTTCTTCCTTTTGGACTTTATAATGCGCTAACAACTTTCCAAAGGGTGATATTGGGGATATTATTAGATCTATTAAATGATTGTTTAGAAGTACTCATGGATGCCTTTACACCTTATGGTGATGCCTTTGAAACAACATTAGCTAACCTTGAAAAAGTACTAGAATGATGCGTACAAACTAATGTTGCTTTAAGTACTAAAAAATACCATATGATGATGAATGAAGGAATTGTGATGGGACATTTTATCTTTTTTGATGGAATTAAAGTAGACCCTGCTAAGATAGAGGTAATTTTGAAAATTCCAGTTCCCAAAACATAAAAAATAGGTACATAGTTTTTTAGGACATGCAAGGTATTATTGAAGGTTTATAGAAAAAATTTCAATAATTGTATCCTCTTTATATTATCTTCTTATTAAAGATATGGAATGTTTTTGGATAGGGAAATGCAATTAGGCCTTTACAGAATTAAAACAATGTGTGTCAACATACCCTGTCTTGCAAGGACCAAATTGGAGTATGTCATTTCATATAGCCACAGATAAATCTGATACTGTTGTGGGAGTTGTGTTGGGTCAGCTAGAGGACAAAAAATCATATTATATCTACTACATAAGCAAGAATTTGACTATAGCTAAACTAAACTACAAGATGATAGAAAAATAATTTCTTGCAGCAGTGCATTCCACAACAAATTTTGACACTACATTACAAGATATCAATTGTTTGTGCATACTGACCACTCTCCCATTAATTTTTTAATGAATAAACCAATCACTAATGGTAGGGTTACACATTGGTTTTTTTTTCTATAGGATAATGATATAACAATCCTATATAAATCTAGGAAAGATAATGTAGTGGCTGATTTTCTTTCTAGGTTGACTGTTGGTAATGAATGCATGCTTGTTACATAGTAATTTGTCATTGTCTTCATCTCAGTCCCTTTGTTGTGTCATGTATCAAATAAACATGTTCATATCTTCCCACTTATGCAAGAATATTAAGCAAATGCTCTCTAATGCTGAAGATTGACCCTTTTTGACTAAGTTCCTACATCGTCACTAGTAAACCCTTAAAATCTGCGATGATTCCTTGCCATTCACTGTATCGTTGTGACGTCATCTCTAGTCCCCAATTCATGACCTATGATGATCTAGATTTGGTGAATTACTTCAAACAGTTAGCCTTTTGGATGTTTCTAGAGCTGGTTGTTGGGTCAATTTGGGTTGCTTTTCCACCTCTGGGATGGTGGTTCTGCCTCTTGTGCAACCTCCCTTGAGTATAATCTCCCTCTCCCTCATTTCATGGAGACTCCTTCTCCCATAAAATCACTCACCATTGCTATGATCTGCTAGTTGGTGAGTTACTACCTCTTTTGGTTGGGTAGTGCTGCTAGTACTTTTGATTTTGGTAGATAGCTTTGGTGTGAGTGTGACAAGTGTGGGATTGCTAATAGTTTGTAAGAGGTTGTGGAGTGCCCTTAACTTTGCATTAAAGCTTGTAAGTGAGGGAGAGATATTGATATGTTGGGAGACCCATCCTTTGAGAGTGAATGCTTGAAGAAACATACTGGCTAGACCCTCAAAGAAGGCTTGTTACGTCAAGACTCGGTTGTAATCTTTGCTCTTGATTCATTATTAATATAGTCAATGATGATTTCCTATGTATTGTATGTAATTTACTCGATAGCTCATGATTTCTTGACTTTATGAGTAAATAGATAATTGTTGTTTCTCGGTTATGTGCTCTGTTTTTTTCTTGTGTTGATTCAAGTTGATTGCTCATTAAGGAGAAGGAAACGGAAGCTGGAGTAGCACAACAAAACTTCATCAACCACCGGTTTGAGGTAGGCCTCCAACGATGACTATTAAAGGGAATCAATTGTTGTTTTTTCTTTGCTGTGACTAGACCCACTTTAGGGCTAGAGGGGTTGCCTCTATTCACAGAGGGAACATTTTCCTGCATCACAAGGTGGTGACTCCACTGGGGAGTCCTTTGAATGTTTTTTCTCTTGTTTGCTTTTGTTTGGTCTTTATTTTGTGTCTCTTGATTTTTGGGGTTAAACCATCAGGCTTCGAGGTTACCTGGGTCAATCTGGGTAATCCCTTTACTATTTATAAGGATACTCTAGTCTTTGTTTGGGAGTTTTCATTCATTTTCCATTTTTTTAAATTCATCACTGGAAAAAGCTTAACAGTCGTGCCGACATCGCCTTGTCTCTGTTTTAAAAGTCTGTGTGTCGCTGAATCCTGTCATACAGTCGCGATGATTCCTAAAATCGGCCCGTCGCATAAAATATGTGTACTCTCGCGACGACATCGCTCTGTTGCTACGGCTTGTGGCTGATCATCCCTAGTTGTTGGTGTTACGCCAGCGACAATTCCTATAGAATTGTTTTTTTAAATTCTATCTCCTAATTTACCAGTCTGGTTAATCCCTTGTTGTCTTTCTCTTACCTATTAGTTTGTTTTAATTGCTTTTGGTTAAGGTGCTTGCTCTTTGGCTTCATTGAGTGAATCTTGTATTTTTGGCTTTGTGACCTAGTTTTTTCAAGTTTTGAACTATTTGGATTGCTTACTTGTTTGTCCAAAGTTCATCCGCACTCGTCTTGTTAGTTTGCTTGAGATTTTTCCATTACCTATTTCTTGCTGGTTGATGCTTAGTGTTAATTATTGAACCAATTTTGATATTGATTCGATTTTTCACTACCAGACATAGATTACAATTGTTTGGATCAATTGGTTCACGCTTGCTCATTTGTTTCTTTAGAATTCAAAGCTATAAAAATCAAAATATTGCATTTATTAGTATACGAAAGTGAAAGTACATTTGCATTTCAAGTTTTTCATGTTTGAGAAATTGGAACACAAACTTTAAATCTATCATTAGTAGTACTAATGCACTGTAGGAATTGATGTGTTTGTGCATTGTGTCTCTTAGTGATTGTATTTTATGGTCTTGGTTTTGTCTCGGTCTAGGGAATAATCTCTCTACCTTTCTATAAGTAGGTGTTCATTGAAGTGAAAGATGCTTTACTCATTCTAGCTGCATCCTAGGTTTTGATATACATACAGTAAGGCTTGGAAATTGAAACATAATTCAAGATCAACTCTAAAATGAACTGAATGAACCTAACAATGCATTGGAACATAACACACATAATTTAGAGGTCTAGGCTAGAGACATGCTCCAGCGTCTTTAAACCTAGTCACTATTGCTTTCACTTAAGGTTGGGTGATTCCTCCTTCTATGACTCAATAGCTACTAGTACGGACTTGTGCTCCCACTATCGTCAAGTATATGTTGGGAGACCCCACTAGGTTATCATCCTATATCCTTAGGAAGCTATGTCTACCACCTTGCAAATCGTAATGCACCAAACATAGCAATCGGGAAGATTGACTGTCGTATGGAAAGTCCTTGGTTTTCATATGATCGCCAAGGTGTATACACAATTTTACGGGTTGTTTAATAAACCTTTTGCCTAGTTCTCCAGAGTAGTCACTTTCATTCCTTTTTAGACTCATTAAAAGAAAAGATCCATCAAAGCACTTTTCCTTTCAGGCTCATTAAACCTTGAAAGAGATAGAGTCACCTTTTCATCCTTTTCTTGACTCTTCAAACATGAAAAGGTCCAGTTTATTTCCTGTGTCATAAAATTTACTACCCACGAAATATTCCCGATAAGAGTTTGAGTTATTGGTTGTGATAAGAGTGCTTTTCAGGCTCATTCCCAATTGCAACATTCCCCGAGTCTACCGGCCAAGGTCTTCCCCCAGATGGGAACCCTGGTCTATTTCCTTATTTTGG
Organism: Pinus taeda; assembly: GCA_000404065.3. Lineage (NCBI taxonomy): Eukaryota > Viridiplantae > Streptophyta > Pinopsida > Pinales > Pinaceae > Pinus > Pinus taeda. The sequence goes on from APFE030942903.1 coordinate 34,778, forward strand.
AAATACCGATGCTCCATACATGGCAACATTGTCTTTGCCTAGGTTAATCATCGGTTTGCCTATTTGGTTGTTTTCAACCTCGGTGGTCCCGAGCGTCATGACTCCTATTCCACCATATCCTTTATCTGAACCATGACATGTTGATTCCAAGGTTGATCCTGCACCTTCTTCCCCTGTTTCTTCACCTTAATCTCCTCCTTCACCTGGTGAAAGTTTCACACCTAATAACCAGGAGACTAAGAAGAAGAAGAAGATGATGAAGAAGAAGAAGAAATCTAATAAATGCAAGGCCACCTGTGCTGCTATTGCTTCGAGTACATCTCAGGCCAAAACACCTTCTACTCCTCTGCAGAAGGTTAAGTTTCCTTGTAAATTGTGCAAGGGTGACCATCTTCTTCGTGATTTTCCTACTATTCCAAGGATATTAGAAGTTTGGTCTCACAATCTGGATCGTCCCTCATCATCCTCTAAATCTCATGACGATGCTACCCTATCAATTGGCAGTGGTAAGAAGAAAGGGAAGATTCGATTCCCCTGTAGACTATGTGAAGGCAACCATCCCCTCCACCTTTGTCCATTCATGGATAAAGCTTTTTCAATTTTGGAAGGTCTTACAGCTTCTTCACCTCACCTTCCTGTTGGTTATCAGAGGCTCTTTTCAGACCCTCTCCTCATTGACAAAGGGATCGACTTAGATTCTTCTCTTGTCTATCCTCCTCTTTCCAAACCTGGCTATGCTAAGCTTGTTCTAGACCAACCACTAGTCAGGGAGAGTGTCGACTTGGATTCACCACCTATTGATCACTCTGTTCTAGAAAATCATCATGATCATACTGCTCATGTTCTTCTTATTTCATCAGATTCTCCTTAGTATGAGAATGACCCTCCTATCCCAACTGATTTGGAGAGTCCTTCTTTGGTTCCTATAGAGCTTAGGGGCAATCATATGATACTCCCATCAAGTAGTTCAGTCATTTCCTTCAACTGGATTCATTTGAGTACATTCTGCCTTCCATACTATGTTCCTTTCTAGATTACAGTACATGCATATGATAAGGCAATACCTGGCACTGTCTTGGATGAGGGTGTGTCAATTAGGCTCATGCCTTTTACTACTTGGAAAACTTTGGGCTCCCCATAGCTTGTGCCATCATGTAGAATATGTTAGTGTTTAACAGAGGAACCAGTCAACCTTTAGGGATCCTTTCGAAGTTTCCTGTTACTTTGAGAGGCAAAACTGTCTATATAGACATGATATTTGTCCAAGGTGCTTTAGATTTCAGTATTCTTCTTGGTCGTGATTATATTTATGCCATGGGAGCTCTCGTTTCTTCACTTATCCGTGTGATTTGCTTTCTGCATGATGGAAGAATGGTGATTATCAATCAATTGTCATTTTTTAGTCACCTGGTGCCTCTTGTACAACCATCATCCCCCATCGGTTCTTATCCGCAAGTAGTACCTTGTTTTCCATAGGTAAATTATGTGGCTACCCATTCCATCTCCGCCTCTGCTGATGATTATGCAGATGATCTAGTACATCATGTATTGGGGGCATTGGAACCCGATCTGCCATTGGTGCCTAATGACATGTGTCCCTCCCAGAGCATGGTTCTTCCATCCAATGGAGATCTCTTGGGAGTCATGCTTTCGTATGACCCATGAACATATGTTCCAAGGATAGCTTGGTCTTGTTTCAATCTCGTTAAAAATGAAACAAGGATCATCAAGCATAGTTCCTTGTCTTGTGTCAAGCTCCTTAAAAAATGAAACAAGGAGTCTTGAGGAAAGTTCTTGATATTGTGTCAACCTCGTTAAAAAATGAAACAAGGGTTATGAGGATAGTTCTTTTACTATGTCAAGCTCATTAAAAAATGAAAAAACTCCCTTTTCCAAATCGGGTATTTAATTAAGATCTCGCAAAATCCAAGCCGAGTCTTTCCAAGATCTTGAAAGTGAACCTTCATTCCATCCACCTCCGTTGGATGTAATGAAGCTTGGGGGGCATGTACCTCGACTTGCATTATTATGTTGGGGGCATGCGAACATATAACAAGTATATTTTTTCATTTCAAGCTTGTGTAAACATGAAACCAAATCCAAGTAGAGGTCTCCATGGTTCAAGCTTGTGTAAAAATGAACCCATAGTTGATTTACATCTCGTGATTGCCATTTTTATCCGCTGAATTCTACTAGACGAGCCTTGGTTGTTTCATTCTATCACCACCATCTCTTTGGCCGATCATATGCTTTCACTTGTTTGTTTTTCCCTTCCTGAGGAACCATAGCGATGAGTGGTTTTATTAGCCAGCCTCTTGAACATTACATGTTTTGAGCAGTTCCACCATTGCCGAAGCCAGTTGCTACCCTTTATACCACTCGTTCCTCTAGGACGAGTCACCTTTAAGCTCTTTTTTGACTCGTAAAAGATGAAAAGATTGCCTAGTATTTTTCCCTTTTTGACTCGTTAAAGAGAATAAAAATGGCGGTTTGCATTCAGCTTTTTTCCAACCATTTAAACACGAAAAGAGCACCAAACTTTTGTCGTTTCAAGTATGATTTTGGTTATGAAACAATATGTCTCGGATCACTTTTTTACTTTTCCCGATCGGGACCACTAATTACGTAAAGTACTCCTTGATTGTAATGGTCAAGCGATTCTCTCGGGTATTGTTTTATACTTTTTCAAGCTCGAGGGACAAAAATTTACGAAAAAGGACCCCCCTAGAGTTTTCTTTTCCATGTCTTTTTCAAACTCTCTAAACATGAAAAAGACTCTGAGTTTTACCTATGTCGGACTTGTTAAACCCTGATGACATTGGACTTGTCACCATGACGATACTTGAGCTTCTCCTCCCTAGGGCTCGTTGAACTATTACTAGGTTGGATTCATTCGAAGGTCAAAATTATATTACAAGCATATGCTATCCCCTTAAAGCTTGCTTTCAAAAATAATTGGGGTACTCACTAGCAATGGTGGGGGGAAAATTTGGAAGTCATCATTGGTTACCTGCGACAGCTAGTCACTCTTGAACATCGACACTGTTGCTTTTTATTGAGTTGGGATATTCACACATCGTCATTTGACCTTCTGGGGTTCTGGGTTGCCATTTTTCCTTATTCCATCTGATCTATGTTGTCTCCATCAAGCCTCTAATCCCTTGGTACCAAAATGCTACCACATTCTGGAGTCGTGTCACCGATATGTTCAAGAGTATAATCCTTCTGCTGTTCACACCCTTACCTCCTCTTCTGATACTCTGTTTCACCATCTACCACTTGTTCCTTATCTCATGTTATTGATGGGGGAAACATTATGGCCCTCCTGCAACAGATCATCTCCTATCGACGCCAGCTCATTATCCAAGAGATTGGTCTAGAGATCCCTTTCAGTACCTTGGAGCTTGCATGCCTCAATGGCAAGTTCTTCACACCTGATGGTGGACTTTCATCATTGGTCTTCGATTGGGTGATTCCACGAGTGTTTGACTTCAACTCATTTTTCACACTTAGTGGATTGTACTGGGCAGTACCTTGACAGCCATTGACATTATTGGTGGTTTCTCTCATGCTTGTTAACATTTTTCATCATTGATCGGTAAGCAAGTGACTTTCTATCATGCTCAACCTCAGCACATCTATTCGCATGATAGAATTTGTACTATTATTGGTTGGGTTTCAAGACCCTGAACTAAGATTACATATGTTCGGGCTGTGTGGGTTCGTTCGTGATTACATACATGACTCTTTGATGGATGGATATGACCATACCTGAGTCTTCATGGATGACAGTGACCATACCTTTATCATTAACATGGTCTTTTCAACTGGGTGGCTACATCCATACCACAGACCAAGTTTCATATGTCTTTTGGATGGTTGCACCCATTCCTAGACTACATGTATTTCACTATCAGAGATATCAATTGTACTTGCACTTGCAGGTTCTTCAAGGTGGTATTCCAGTTCAGATAGTTTCATAAAGCATTTCACCCCTCCCACTCTCTCAGGCTTCATGCTTTAGGGGGCATCTGTTACACAGTAATTTGTCACTGTCTTCATCTCAATCCCTCTGTTGTGTCATGTATCAAATAAACATGTTCATATCTTCCCATTTATGCAAGAAGATTAAGCAAATGCTCTCTAATACCGAAGATTGACCTTTTTTGTCTCAGTTCCTTCATTGTCACTAGTAAACCCTTAAAATCTGCTATGATTCCCTGTCATGCACTATATCATTGCGACGTCATCGCTAGTCCCCAATTCATGACCTGTGATGATCCAGATTTGGCGAATTAGTTCGAACAGTTAGCCTTCTGAATGTTTCTAGCGCTGGTTGTTGGGTCAGTTTAGGTTGCCTTTCCACCTCTGGGATGGTGGTTCCACCTATTGTGCAACCTCACTTAAGGATAAGCTCCCTCTCCCTCATTTCATGGAGACTCCTTCTCCCATAAAATCACTCACCATTGCTATGATCTACTAGTTGGTGAGTTACTAGCTCTTTTGGTTGGGCAGTGCTACTAGTACTTTTGAGTTTGGTAGATAGCTTTACTGTGAGTGTGATAAGTGTGGGATTGCTAATAGTTTGTAAGAGGTTGTGGAGTGCCCTTAACTTTGTATTAAAGCTTGTAAGTGCGACCCATCCTTGAGAGTTAATTCTTGAAGAAACATACTAGCTAGACCCTCCAAGGAGGCTTGTGACGTCAAGACTTGGTTGTAAGCTTTGCTCTTGATTCATTATTAATACAATCAATGATGATTTCCTATGTCTTGTATGTAATTTACTTGATAGCTCATGATTTCTTGACTTTATGAGTAAATAGATCATTGTTGTTTCTCGATTATGTGCTCTGTTGTTTTCTTGTGTTGTTTCAGGTTGATTGCTCATTAAGGAGAAGGAAACGGAAGCTGGAGTAGTGCAACAAAACTTCATAAACCGATTTGAGGTAGGCCTCCAATGATGACTATTTAAGGGAATCAATTGTTGTTTTTCCTTTGTTGTGACTAGACCCACTCTAAGGCTAGAGGGGTTGCCTCTATCCGCAGAGGGAACACTTTTGTGCATCACAATGCTTGTCAAAGATTCTTTTCCCGATGAATATATTTTTGTTATTTCAACTTACTGACCATGGTATGTAGACATAGCTAATTATATTGCTACAATAAGATACCCAGAACACCTATCCTCAAAAGAAAAAAAAGAGTTGTTCAACAAAGTGCAAGATATTCTTGGATCAAAGGAAATCTCTATCACACTGGGCCAGATCATTAGATTAGGCATTGTGTGAGTGAGGGTGAAATCATTGATATCCTAAAATATTGTCATGAAGAACCTTGTGGGGGGAAGTTTATAGATAAAAGGACAGGGTATAAGGTGATTTTGACAAGGTACTATTAGCACACTATATTTCAAGACGCAAATAATTTTGTGAAGGGATGTGACAGTTTTCAGAGAATAGGTCAATCACTCTAGTCATGTGAGATTTCGTTACACCCTCGAAGAGTTTTAGGGTCATTTGAGAAGTGGGCCTTGAAATTTGTAAGGCCAATTAATCCATCTCAGCAAAATTCATACATCCTTGTTTGCACAGATTATGTCACAAAGTGGGTTGAAGCAAAGGCACTAACTAGAGCCACATAATAGGTTGTTTCAAACTTTTTGTTTGAAGACATTTTTGTTCACTTTGGAGATACCTTGGGAAATAGTGACAGACAGAGGACCGCAATTCAAATATCATTTGATCCAAAAGCTAGTTGAGAAATACAAAATATGTCATAGGATTACTTCACCTTATCATCCATAAGCAAATGGCCAAGTGGAAAGCACCAAGAAGGTCATTGAGGGAATTCTTACCAAGATTGTGGCCAGCCACCGAACGAACTAGGGTAATAAACTTCCAGAGGCATTGTGGGAATACAGGACTACATGGAGGAACACTATGGGATTCTCATCATACAAATTAGTGTATGGTAAAATTCCTTTATTTCCCATAGAGTTCGAAATAACGACACTCAAAATAACACTACAAGTGAACCTAAATTTGGCTACAGCACATAAAAAATGGTTGAATCAACTAAATGAACTCGATGAGAAGAGGTTGTCTTCCATTCAACAAACAGATATTGTCCAACAACATAGCGATAAGTGGAACAACAAATTCATAAAAAAGAAGGTGTTTTAAAAAGGATATTGGGCTCTATTATATGATTCATGATTCAAGGACTTCAAGGGGAAGCTCTGCACCAGATGGCTAGGTCCTTATGAATTGGATATAGTCTTTAACAATGCGACTCTGAATTTAGTCACCATCGACGGTTCATGTTGGTTTAAGGGGTCCTGACCCAGGTTCATAGTTAGCTGTGCCAACCAACAAAACCATAAAATACTCACCCTTTCGGCAACAACCTACATAGTGCAAGCTGCAGTCTCACCCATAACAGTATGGGGGGATGCAAGAACCAAGTTTCTGCATCCAGAGACTAGGGTGATGTCTTTCAGCACCTTAGATCTGCCCTCGCATAGATCGATAACTCTTAGGTCACGTCAATGCAACTCTGTTGAAAAATCCTTTAGACCTTCGCAAAGGTCTACGATTAGTCCTTGAAAACCTTTAATGGTAAATTTGCCCACTTACGCACATCAGAGAGTAGTCGTAAATTAGTGTTTGCATATATTTACATAAGATATTAGTAAACATAAGAGAATTCATCAGAGTCTTTGTGAAAGTACTTAAACATGAATTCATACATTATTAAGACTTATTCAAGAGAATCGCATAACATTTAATAAATATCTCATAAAAAAATCATTTATTGGCACCATATAACTTTAACAAAGAGAAATAGAAATAGTTGGGAATTATTTGGAAAACTGTCATCATTGATATTAAATTCAACATTACATACTAAAAACTTCCCTGCACACACCGCTGCAGGGTTCCATGTACTCAGCTGCGGACTCTACCTAGGCCTCTATGCACTCAGCTACAAAGCCTTTCTTCTACTGCCTTAGACTCTCTAAGACAAGCCTATTTATATTCTTTTTCATACAATGCCATGTGTTGAGTCTTGAAAATGTCATTCATTTCCATTACACTTTCACTATTGTGTACATTATATCACCTCCATTTCACTACTATGTCAACACATTCATCCCACTTTCATTATCATTGGGCCACATTTATGTTTTTCCAATCTTTATTAATTCTAAGCCTTTTAAGTGAATTTGTGGTTAAAAATTAGAAAATAATGTGCAAATGCTTATACCTAACAAATGGGTTGAGATTGTTGACATGTGTAGGTTGAAAGGAGGCTTCTAGAAGACCCTTGTGTGGCACTCTAAGACCAAATTCGAATTTGAGTGGAAAGAATCATGGGATCATGAGGATATGTGTCACATCTCCTAATTGTATTGTAACTCTAAAAAGACATGTGTCTTATCAGTTCCTATTTTGATTAGGATTCTAGAGGTAGAAGAAGAGATTCATGGACTCTCATTAATGAGATGGATTCTCATCTTTTTGTATAAATAGGAGATCTCTCTCCTTCATTTGTTAGTTCTTAAGTCTCAATTTAGAGCTTAGCTTATTAGTCTCAACTTGTAAGCTTAGAATTTGGAGTTCTTTAGCTTGGAGTTTGTAGTTCTTCCTTGATAGCTTTTGAAAGCTTTGGAGAGCTTTGTTGTACTTTGTAATTTTGAAGAATTTGAATAAATATTTGATGTTCTCAACATGGAAGGAGATGTGAAGTAGATGTCATGGAGCATATTAGAATGTAAGGTAGAGTAGATTTCATTTTGTAAATTTTGCTTTGATTTCATTATGTCATTTGATTGCTTTCAAGTTTGATAGATTAGATTTTTCATTCATGCAATTTTAATTCATGCAAGTATGTTCAACCGGTTGATTGTAGATTAGTAATGCACATAGTTTTTTTAATGACTAATGACATGATGGAATTATCTTGTCCTTCTGCTGATTTATTTTCTTAGTTCTAATTCCAACACTGTTTATTTCTTTCAGTTTTGTTTTGTTCATTTACTTTTCTGCAAGCTAGATATTAGACTAATAATGTCATTTTCAGTTACCTCCTATAGCCAAAGCGAGTTGAATGGTGAGGGATTGAAGTATGAATGCGTAGTTTGATATTAGTTTATTTGTCTACAAGTTAGTGATTAGATTACTCATGTCATTTTTAGTTACCTCCTATAGCCAAAGTGAGTCGAATGGTGAGGGATTGAAGTATGAATGTGTAGTTTGATCTTAGTTTCATTTTATGCAATTTAGATATCAGATTACTCAATTTGTTTATGATTACCTCCTATAGCCAGAGCGAGTCGAATGGTGAGGGGTCAGAATATGAGTTTATGTAATATGATTTAGTTTACTTTGCTTACAATTTTTGAATTGCTTTAAGTTCACTTTTCTTTTTATACAACAGCAAGGATACTGGGTTTCGTAGTCACTAGCTCACTATTTGGTTTAATTAGAATTTAGGTACATTTTTATTTTCTCTTGGTAATTGATTTCATCATTGCAAGTTTGAAAACCTTTTTGAAAACTTTGATTAGGATTTCCATTTGCATTAGACACTTTAGGAACTTAGGAGAAACAAAACCCTAAAACAAAATAAAATCTATAAAACAACGAAGTAAGAAAAGGTTAACTAAGCACATATGGTGCACCACACTTCATCAGTTTACGATACCCGGATTGATAATTTATGTAGAGAAATTTAAGACATTAAATTGACTAGACATTTTTTGCGACATTGCCAAGGAAGTGTAATTAGAAGACCTCATTTCTTACATCTGAATTTTTTTTAATAATTCTTGAGTATGCTCTCCTCCTGCACTTCGTGTGATCTAGAGGATCAGAAAAAGGATTGTTACGTAAAAAAAAATTAATAATTCTTGAGTATGCTCTCCTCCTGAACTTTATGTGATCTGGAGGATCAAAAAAAGGATTGTTATGCCTAAAAGAAAAAAAAAGAAAAAAGAAAAAAAGAGGAGACAAAATAAACTTCATCATTTCAATTGATTCAAAAAAAAAAAAAAATGAAACCCAACTACTTTGATAGGTTCAAATTGTCCAAAATTGACTGGTTATGGTTTGTAGTGGTCCTCAAAACACTGTATCCTATTTTAATAAGGTTTTGCAACTTAGCTGCGGAAAGTGCCTTGATTCCGCAGCTAGTTGAGAATTTCGCAGTTGTTTCAAGGTTTAACAGGTTACAAGCATCCAATAAAAAAATGACCACATGGGAATCTCTAGAATTGTTCTGAAATGGATCCTATCCTAGTCACCCAGCTCAGATCGATGAAAAACCAGCCTAAGACCTCAGTCAAAGTCCTGTTTTTAGCATGTTTTTCTTGAAGCCTTTGCTGCCTGAAATTGAAAATCATTAATCATTTTTATGGCTATCTTGAATCCTGTGGCCTTAACAAGAAATATGCATCATGTCCAAGCCTTGGCCCTGAAACAAACCTGCAAGAACATTTGTTAAACAAAAAAAAAACATTGTTTTGTTTAATGAAATGTATATGTATATTTTTTATTTTTTAAAATAACATATAATAATTAACAAAATAATTAAGAAAACATTAAAGATATATAAATTTATTAATTTTTTTAGTAAAATAAATATGTATATTTAATTAATATGTAATTTTATTACAAAATAATAAATTAAAAAAAAAAATAGGATGTTTTTTTACTCCTTAGATTAGAACTTGAAGTCTTTCCCACCTCAAGATAAAAGACCTGCTGGAATTGAAAATGATCTATCATGTGAACAGAATGAAGCTGACAATGATATACATGGTGGATATCTTGAAGATGGTAATAGCGATGATGGGAAATACCACTTACATAATAAGAAATCCACAATGGGAGGAACCTATCATCTTCTTGGTGTACGTAGGAATAAGTTAGTTTGGAAAAAGGCTGAAGAGGAGGCTTTAAAGGAAGCTATGGAGAAATTTGACAAGTCACGTTTACCTACTGACTTGAAGGATAAATGGTGGAATCATGGATTTGCATCAAATTTGAATCCACTGCTTCTTTAGCAAGCGTTTGAAACAAAACTTCTGAGCTACTCCAGCTAAGATCTCAGCGCTTGCTTAGTATGATACGAAACATTTTTTTTAATGGCATCCTCTCCCTAAAACTGACTAATTCACTTGCTATTGATAGCATCTGAAAGAAATTTTCCCTGAAATCGATTTTAGAGGCCGAAAAACAGTAAAACTCAAAAAAACGTAAACAGCTGAAAAAACGTCTAACTTCAAATGCATGATTTTCCCAAATGGAGGAAAATTTGAAGAAAAGAAAACATGGGTTTCTTCGTTAGCTGGGTCAGTTAGATAACCCAAAAACCGTTTGAAGAGATTCATGGCGGTTTAGGAGAAATTTGCAGTTCTTTGGAGCGCATTTTTGACTGCCGCATGAAAAAAAACAGAATTTCAATTAAATGAACAGGCTGTGATGTAATTCGGCATGCCTGAGGAAGAGAAATATAATTAGGAATCAACTATGTGCTGGTATTCAAGCTTAATTACATGTCTTTAATGACTAATAGTCCCATGCAACGCGTCACTGTGCTCAGTTTCACAATCCACAGCAAAGACGTGTCCAAAAAAAATTATACGGCAGTTGTGTTTATTGTTGATATACGCGTTCCATAATGCTCTGTCAAGCAAGAGGGAAGTTCGTCGATTGGTTCCATCAATGGGAGATGACAATAGTAAAGGGTTTCAAGAATTTATCACATATTTGAAGCAAAGAGAATGCACTGGAGTTGTTAAAATATCTAAGGGAAATTCTATTTGGTCACGGATACTCTTTATTCTTCCTTATTCCGTGGAGGCATGCACAATGCTAGCAATTACTCCATATCCTAATGAAGGTCTTATTGGGTTGCTTGTGCCCAAGGAAACGAGTTTCGATTGGATATGATGTAAATTGAAAATTTAAAGTGCTATTTGAAATAACAGAAGCTAAGATTGCATTTACTTCACACCCTGCTCAGTCATGTCCTGTGATTCTTTCAAGGCATCAAGGATTGGTGAGGGAATACTACTAGTCACCCCCTATAAATGTGTCTAATCCTATATTTCACAAGTATTAGATTTTTGTACCATGTTGTCTCAAAAGGTTTATTAATTTAAGGGTAAATGTTGAATCTATGTCCCTTTTGCAATGCCACACTATTCTGAAGAGACATGACTTGCTGCACAAACGCAGTGGCAAACACCAGTATTTCAGTTAACATTACATAGCAGTGTTGTCTATGTTTGCTTCGTGGCTTCTTGCATATGCAATGATTTTCCTGAAATCTTGAAGTCTAAGAGTGGGAAGTTTTTAACTTTTTTTCATTTTGACCTTGTATTTTTTGCTTGATAGTTGAAATGTTCATTTGTATTAAATAAAAAAATTAAAATTAAAAAAATAAAAAATAAATAAATTAAAATAAGTAAACAAATGATGGGGCTCATTGGGAGAGCTAAATCAGTTGAACACACTTGGACTTGAACTTTCTTTAGCAAGATAAAAGGGGCAGTCAGGGATATGTGTCTGATGGTTGACTGTTTCAACCACTTTCTGCAGCTGATTCAACTTTCTGCAGTTGGTTCAACTTTCCGCTGCTATTTTGTTAAACTCTAGGTTCCAGGTGTCATCAAGCAAAACAAGCCACATGGGTAGCTGGGGGAATGTCAGTACATGGATGGTGTCCTATTCATTTGATCCAATTTGATGAAAATGACCCCGGTCAAAGGGAAGTCAAATTGTGTGTTATCACTAAGTCACCACACTGAGTCGCCACACTAAGTCGCTGCATGTCAAGAAAAAATAATAATTTTAAATCAATGAAATGAATAAGTTATTTGCTCACTTTTCTGAAGGTATTGATTAATTTTGGACTGATGATGAAAGATGAATGTCTAAATTTGTATTCAAGATTTTTAGCTACAGAAACCATGCACACTCTGCAGCTGAAATCCAACTCCAAAGACTGAAAAAAACCTCATTGTTCAAATCAGCCTAACTTTTTCATACGAAATCCAGTTTTGATGATTTAAGTACCATTTGAAATATCTCAACAAGATCTACACAATGAAAAATCCATCATTAGAGTTTGAAATGGGAAATAATGAAATAAATTGCTAAAAAGATGCAACATTGAACTTGGGGCACCAATTCCAACGCAGGTATAAATTCTTTTGATTTTTCTTTGAAGAATTTGTTTCATTAATATGAATTCTTAGTTTTGTGTGTAAATATCATAACTAGAGAGATTGATCACCTCTCTCCTTTGATAACCTTACATTCCATTGCAGAAGAAGTATTAGTTTTTTTGCAGGTTCCAGGAGGAAGGGCAAATGACTACAAGAGAATGGTGTCTCTCTAAGAGACCAATTTGTTTCATAAGAGGATGATCAGCAACAAAGAGGAAACATGTTGATGCAAAATTAGATCCAACCACTTGAAAAGTTTCAGATATTATTGTCTCCATCACATCCATCCATCCATCACATCCATACCTCATAATAAACCATTCACTTCATTTCACTTCATATTTTCCATTTACATTCACATCCACTTTTCATCTCTTTTTGTCCATTCATAACCCACAAATAAAAGCAAGAGGCTCATTCACATGCTTATTGCCCATTTCCATTTCTACTCTCCATTTCCATCTTCCATTTTCATCTTCCATTTCCTATCATTTTCATTCCACAAATAAGCCCTGTTTCAATGCGAATTATTGAGTCCATAGTCCTTTGAGTCTAAGTTCTTTGTAAAAACACCTTGAGGCTTGCATGTCGTAATGGCAAGTCCTCACGCTGATAAACAATGAGAATGCATTAATGTCCCTTGTTCATAAGATCTTCTAGGTGAATCGACATCGACAAATTCATTCGTACCTAGCAAGATGTGTTTGGGCATCTTGACTCTCATTGTCATCAATGGTGAGAGTTCTCGTGTTGACTAGTGGCATCCATTAATGGCCACTAAGTCAACAATTTCCTACTATGTTCGACATCAGAACATCTTTTCACATAGTAGGAATTGTGCCAATGATTTTTGAAGACATGAAGACTATTATTTTCAAATTTTGGAGCAGATTCAACAAGTTTGAGTAGAAGCAATACAAAGTCATCTTATCTCTCTATCCATGACTCCTCTTGTTCAGCCACTTGAAGAAGAATATGATCAGAAATTTTTAGCCACCACACATACAACTCATCCATTCCGAAGGGTAAGTGAAGGTACGTCATTTTCTAAATTTTTACCATAGAATTCCATAAAATGCTAGAATGATAATTGTTGGAAAAACATTTCTCTTCCTCATTTCATAAAATTGCCAATACCATCAGTTTGGGGGGGGGAGGGGGATACATTCATATTCATATCTTTCCATGTCTATATCATATTCAGGAGCCCACATACTTCCTGTTGGATACCTATACCAATAGGTTTCATATTTCATGATTGGCAAATACAAGTGCCAAATATGCTCCATTTTGCTGCTACAAAGGTTCCATATTTGCAAGAAAAGAGAAGGTGTGTTAATGCCTGCATATTACAGAGCTTGATGGATGAACCAACAGTCTAACTGGATCATGCCATGTTTTTCAATTATATGTGTAGAATAAAGAAAGAAATCTGTCCAAAAACTGTTTAATTTGGCAGATCAGTAGCTAGGTAGAGAAACTAAGGTTCCCAACTGCTTAATCTGGGGCCTTGGAAGGAATAAGGGTAGTATTAGATAGGAAATGAAGAAAAAAAGCCAATGTAAAAGAAAAGGCACACAAAGGGTTTGCAAGTCCAAGTGCATCCTCCAAGAAGAAATAAAAAATGTTAGGAAAATTAGTTGGGTAGGTAGATGGGGTTGCAGAAGTGGTGTTTCTTCCAAGACCAACTTTGCTAACCATGTACAGGAAAAGTAACATAGTGGAGCATGACTAACTTCCCTTTCTCCATTTGTATATTACTCATTACTAACACCCCTCACAAGTTGTGTACATAAGAGAAACTTAAGGCTTTGTGATGGTTCTTATGGCCTTTAAAAGCCACATTTCTTGTGCAAAAGTATTTTCATTTTGATCTACTCTTTACACTAAGTTGTTTTCAAGAAAACTTGGTTGTACTGATCCTTATCCATATTTTCCCCCACATTAACAGCTAACTCTATTATTTAGCTCCCTATACTTCATTTCCCCTATTATTATAACACCATGGTGTATAAACCCCACACAATGTATAGATATCCCCTCCTTGGCACTATAGCCATAATTTCCCCTCCCTGGGAATTGAGTTAACATCTGGTTAAGGTCAAAAACCCATATCTAACCCCTTTTCTCCATCTGAAACCATCCTCCTACCCAAGTCTCCATTTTTTCCTAAAAACCCTTAAAGAAACCCTTTTTGAGCCCCCGTATACCATTAAAGGGCAAAATATGATGAAAACCTTCCTTCCCCGCCTTATCCTAAGGTCGGGAGCCAATGTGCGCTTTTTCATATAATTTCATCAAAACCCCCTTTTCCTAAAGTTTTGCCCCATATGCCTTGTATAAAAAATTTGCATGAAATACTTTGGTTTTTTCCGTTTTCTAATGTTGGCGGACAAATTTGATTTTAATAAAGAAAATCATTCAAAACTATTGAAAACCATTCATAAAGTGAAGGGTCCCGCCGGGCGCGCTTGCCGAAAAATATTATTTTATAACCCGCCCACTGACTATTACCATCCGTGCAACTAATCGACCCGATGACCATCTGATCGCGGCCTTCCCAGATCTACGGCCAATAGCAACTTCGGAGGGGCCCGACATCCGACCTTTAAAAAATGATGATTTTATTTGCCGTGCAGGTTCCTCGCTCGACAACCGTCCGATCGTGCGCCTGCAGATCAACGGCTCTCATGGATTTCGGAAGGCCCACGACGTCCGACAGATACCTTCCGATATCTGTCAGACGCTTACGTCACGCGGGGACACGCGCCACTCCTAAATTCCGTCGGAGCCCCCTCTGACAGATTCCTTACCGTGCAGGAGGGGGCCCGATATGGCAACATCTGTCCTCCCACGTCCCCGCCCTGCTGTTATCCACGTCAATGCCACAGCCACGCACCCCGTCCCCCATTCGCCCACCTGGCCGCCACCTCATCGCCCCTGTGGATCGGTCTCAGGCCGCCACGTCACCTGATGACGTCCTGCTGACATCATCCAACCCGGACCCACATGCTGACGTCATGCTGACGTCACTCAAAAAACGTGCCAATAAAGCAAAAAGGTCATATTTTTATGGTTTTTTGCATTTTTCTGTTATTTTCTGTGAAAAAGACCTCTGCACTGTCTGCATGCACATCACGATGAACAGTCTACCAGCCTACTCCAGACCATCCGCAGAAGCTCAAAGTGCCAACCCAACTGCTATTTCGTCCCGAGCTACTGGTTAAACAGGTATTTGCCCATCCATATCCTTGCAAACTGGTTTTTTCACAGTTACTTGTAAAATACACCTGAACACGGAAGAATACTGAAATTTCACCGGAAAACCAAGTATATCCTGTTTCCCCTGCACAATTTGAGGTCAAATTACATTGGCAGAGCCATTTTATACTTCAATTTTAGTGAAAACCCTTCTCTGTTCGCGCAATCGTGAACTCATAACCTGCTCATAAATTGTCAAAGGAGGTCTGCTAAACTGTATAGGAAGCCTTCTCAGAAAGCCCAGCACTATCCTATTTTGCTGTAAAGCAATCCTACTACTCTGTGTTCCTCTCAATTCCATTTTCTTAGTTAGCACACTCATCATCTCAAGAAACATTTGAACAGACATGGATACCCCCTCAGCATCAGTAGCCCTCAATGTTACTCCCTTGAACGCTCCTCAGAGAGAGCTGGACTGGCAAGATTTGGCAGACCTAGATTACCAAATCTCAGAGGACACCCCATCCAAATGTACATTTCACATTCATTTGTTAAATGAGCTCAGGGCTAAGCACAGAGATGGAACAAACATCCTAGGCATTTGGGAGTCCTCCCTCCCAATCTTCAAGATGTCCCAGGTCAACCAGTTCCTTGACCTCATCCACTTGTGTGTTGTTTGCTATGATCCTATGCAGAGGGCTGTACTCAACCCTCAAGGTGCAGTTGTATTTTACACCACCCCTGAGGCCATCAGGGAGATGGTCCAATTCAAAACTCAAAGGAAATTGGTTCCTTTATCCTTGCTGGACCTAATCAATCAAGGAGCCAAGATACTCACACAGGTAGAGATCTTAAAGTTGAATCAGTTGTTTATTAAAAAATCTGACACAGTGCTGCATCCTCCCATCTTTGATGGCTATTTAAATCAACTGGGCCTGGACTTGGCATACATGATAAGCTCAGTGCTGGGGTACAAATCAATGGAGTTTATAGAGGAAACTGTGCTAGTGATGATGACAATGTTTACCCTTGGTAAATCCCCCATTTGTTATGACTATGCCACATATATCTCTGACAAGATACATGAGCAATTTCTAGACTTGTCCAGAGAGAGGGTGTTCAGATACACCTCATATATTTATCATCTTATTCTGTACCACCAACATGAGAAGTTCTCTTTTGAAATCAAGAGAACTGATGCAGCAGGAAACCCAAGATCAGTGGTATACTGGAGCTCAGTCTTCCACATCCTTGCATATTCACCATATACATATTCTGAGTTCATAGACTTATTCATCCATCCAGCTTTGTCTCTTCTCTTGACATCACCCCCTCCAAGACTCTCTGATGAGATGCAGAGGATTCTGCAACTGTCCAGTGCCTACAGCATAGGAGATTGGTACTTTTACCAGCATTACACTGTGATTAGAATATATGGGTGTGAGCTGCGCCCATACAAGCTGCCCAGATTTGTGCCCATGAGGCTCTTTGCCTTGGAGTATTTCAGACAATTTGGCAATGCCGACCAGGTGCACTTTGCTGGAAAAGGTAAAAAAGCACAGCTTAAAGTTAGAAACCAGCTTGGCCACTTCATCCTAAACAGAAGAGAAGGATGGAAAGAAGCAGATAGGATGTTGGAAGGCCTTGGCCTAAAACAAAGCTTCCTTTGGAAGCCCTATGACGCCAACAAATTTATATCCTTGAGAAGACAAAAATGCAAGCTCTCTAGCTATGAGCATGAGAGCATGTTCCACATTCTAAGACATGCTAACCAACCGAAGTGGAGAAGAAACACTCTAGAAGAGCTTGTGTCTCAAGAAGAGCTAGTTGAAAGGGCTAGAAGGAATTTATTAAAAATGGCTGACTTGGAATGTCCTTCTCAGGTGCCTTCTCTACCAAATCCTCAAACAGGAGCAGCTGCTTCATCCTCTGCCACACAACAAGAAGCAGTGCAAACTACAAATCAAGGGCAGAACAAGGGAAAGGACAAAGTGATGGAAGAAACAGAGGGCCAAGAGGGCCAAGAGGGCCAATAGGGTCAACAACAACAACAGGGCCAACAGGGCCATCAACAGCAGCCCCAGCAGGAACAACAACAAACAGACCAACAGGGTCAGGACAAGCAGAAAGGAGAGGCCCAAACAGCTACCCAAGAAAAGACAACATCAATGGCGCCTCCTAGACAGGATTCCAGAGTAGACTCCTCCATCCTCCAAACCCCTCAAAGGGAGGATATTAATAGAAAAAGAGAGAGGGAAACTCCCCTCACTGAAACATCAGAGAAGAGGCAAAGGCTAAATCCTTTCTCAGAGGAGGAGATGCAAAGTATGGAGACTTTGGCTAGCTCCCTGCAGCAGGAGCAAGATAAGGCAGCATTAGGAGAGGTGAGCTCCTCAGGGCAGCAACAGGGGACAACTGCAACCATAAAAGAACAATTTAAAGAGGCTAAAAGAAGGAGTGAGCCAATAAAAATTCTGCTCTACAATCACCTGTTAAATATGGCTCCTACAAATCAGCAAAGGCTCATGGCTGCATTTGATGTGCAGGAAGGCAAGATGACCATGAGCCACTTCACTCCGACAGTGCAGCAACCACAAACAACTGCAGATTATATCAAGACTAATTTGGAAGTCCTGTCAAAAGACATCCACCCCATAGATTAGATCAAGCTTCACAAACAGACGAGTGAGATGGTCTATGCCACTTTGGCAGACAAGACCTTGATTAATTACAGGCTGCAGAATAGCCTAAACAACACTGCAGCACAGCTTGAATTGGAGAAGGCATCCTCCCAAGCTAAAGATAACAGAATCAAGGAATTAGAAGAAATAATCATAGAGTTTGGGCATGACCCCAATGACGTTAAGGCTGTACAACAAGTCCTTAAGCTGAGGGATGCAGACATGGCTGCAATAAAGAAAAAATTGAAGATCCACCCAACTCTCCACCCACAGAGAGATGAGGTTGCCCAGTAGAGGCAAGAAAAGGATGCAGCTTCATTATTGATGACATTATACAAGGAGTTGATAGAAACACAAGAAAAGTTGCAAGATACAGAGACTACATTGGAAGCAGCGTTGCAGAGGAGGGAGGCCGGGCAATCTTCCAAACCACCTACAGAAGCAATAAACCTTGAGGAAACCCCTCAAGATACTATCCCTCCAAAGCAACAGGCACAGCAGGATGCTCCAGGCACCACAGCACCAACCACCTCAGCACCAACAACAGAGCAGGCTGAAAGCCTGGACATGCAGAAGCTGAGGCAAGAAAAACAGGTGCTGGAGGCCCAGATGTCAGAGCTCAGCCAAGCCCAGGACAGCTTAGCAAAGATAAATGAAAAATATGACAAATCTAAGCAAAATGTGGCTGAGAGGGAAAGAGAAGTGAAAGCTCTGAAGAAGAGAATTGCAGAGCTAGAAAAGGAGCTCAGTTTTGATAAAGTTATAGCAGAGCTCAAGCAAGTTATCTGGACCACCATTGGACAATCAATAACCAACCAATGGGAATATATTGAGGCCATTTATGAGCAAGTGGCACTCATTAGTAGAGCAAGAAAAGAATTGCAGAGAGCAAGGGCATCTCTAGGCAATATGCCTGAGATTGCCCCCAAGATGATAGAAGTGCTTAATTACAGGACAAGTTCCCAGCTGGTGAGAATGGGAATTGGAAACAGGACTGAAACAATCTCTTTAATCAAAAGAGTCCTGACAATAAAGAACTTGATTGAGACCCTGGACAAAAGAATCCAGGATATGCAAGCTGATATAAATAAATTCCAGAATAGGTTCTTGGCTTTGCAGGACAAAGGGCTCCCCAACTTATTGGAATCAGGGAAATTACTCTCACATGAGAAATATGTCAAGAGAGTAAGTACTTTTGCAGCAACACGGATTGCTGAGGCACCAGGCACATCTTCAGGAGCAGGCCCAGTAACAGGGCAAATTCTTTTTGACAGATTAGATAATTTGTTTTTTATTAGAAATGAAGTCACACACTTATTTGATGAGCCCCCTCACTTTTATAAGTATACAGAGGCTGATGAGACCATGGGGTCAATTTTGAAGCATCAGCTGCCTCCACCAGATACATGGCAGGAATTAATAAGATTACTTTTGAATCAAAGTTAAGTAATCACATCTTTCTCTTCAGCAAAAAGTTTGCATTGCATGCACAGCTGGACAAAAGATACATCAGCAGGTATGAAGACACTGAGCCAACTCAGCACAGGTACTCGGCCGCGACAACAACATCAGCAAGCACAGGTGGCAGGGCCAAGAAGACACAAAAAGTGACAGCTGCATAGCAAGTCATTCAGCAGTTATGATAAAACCGCTCAATCGACTCCGTGAGCCCCAAAGGT
Source organism: Pinus taeda (assembly GCA_000404065.3). Lineage (NCBI taxonomy): Eukaryota > Viridiplantae > Streptophyta > Pinopsida > Pinales > Pinaceae > Pinus > Pinus taeda. Next base: position 54,574 of record APFE030942903.1, read on the forward strand.
CAATATTATTCTGACGGGAGTTAAGAGCTTTTATAACTCATTTAAGATTGTAATTACTTCTCATCTACAAGCCATGTGCGAGTGTAAGAAGATATTTTCCTCTTAGATGACTCAATGCCTGAGATATTTTTGTATTAGACTTCTATATATTCCCCCTCGCATTTGTTAGTAGGGGTTGGACTCCGGATGTAAGAAATCTCTTGATATCTCTTCTGTTACTCTTATGTTGTAAATTCTCAGACAGCTAATACAAAGGATGATGGGATTTCTCCAAGCATTGTGTCTCTTGATCTCTTGATGGTGTATGGCTCAAAGTTGCAGGATTCCTGTGTATTCCATGGCTCAATAAGTTTTTCGTTACTCTCTGTTACATATATGTTTGCTATACTTTCATATATCATTCATGCTCTCCATGTATTCAATATCTAAATGGCAAGGAAAAAGAATAGTCCCAGGACTTAATCTTTGATTACCCTGAGCTCAATCCTAGCTATTTCATATGTTTTCCTCAGTTATGGTATTTAAAGAGTAATTAT
>APFE030942903.1:56677-85241 GCA_000404065.3 Pinus taeda
AAAACACTTTGCAGAAATATAAAGTTATCAAATGATATCATGCAAAGTTAAGCCAAAGCTCAAGGATCAAAAGAGTTAATGTAATATATATTGCATGAGGACATGCAATAGCTTCAGTTGGGGGTATGTTGAGTCTTGAAAATGTCATTCATTTCCATTACACTTTCACTATTATGTCCATTATATCACCTCCATTTCACTACTATGTCACCGCATTCATCCCACTTTCATTATCATTGGGCCACATTTATGTTTTTCCAATCTTTATTAATTCTAACCCTTTTAAGTGAATTTCTGGTTAAAAATTAGAAAATAATGTGCATATGCTTATACCTAACAAATGAGTCGAGATTGTTGACATGTGTAGGTTGAAAGAAGGCTTCTAGAAGACCCTTATGTGGCACTCTAAGGCCAAATTCGAATTTGAGTGGAAAGAATCATGGGATCATGAGGATGTGTCACATCTCCTAATTGTATTATAACTCTAAAAAGACATGTGTCTTATCAGTTCCTATTTTGATTAGGACTCTAGAGGTAGAGGGAGAGATTCATGGACTCTCATTAATGAGATGGCTTCTCATCTTTTTATATAAACAAGAGATCTCTCTCCTTCATTTGTTAGTTCTTAAGTTTCAGTTTAAAGCTTAGCTTATTAGTCTCAGCTTGTAAGCTTAGAGTTTGGAGTTCTTTATCTTGGATTTTGTAGTTCTTCCTTGCTGGCCTTTGAAATCTTTGGAGAGCTTTGTTGTACTTTGTAATTTTGAAGAATTTGAATAAAGCTTTGATGTTCTCAACATGGAAGGAGATGAGAAGTAGATGTCATGGAGCATATTAGAATGTAAGGTAGAGTAGATTTCATTTTGTAAATTTTTCTTTGATTTCATTATGTCATTTAATTTCTTTCAAGTTTGATAGATTAGATTTTTCATTCATGCAATTTTAATTCATGCAAGTGTGTTCAACCAATTGATTGTAGATTAGTAATGCACATAGTTTTTTTAATGACTAATGGCATGATGGAATTATCTTGTCCTTCTGTTGATTTATTTTCTTAGTTCTAATTCCAGCAATGTTTATTTCTTTCAGTTTTGTTTTGTTCATTTACTTTTCTGCAAGATAGATATTAGACTACTCATGTCATTTTCAGTTACCTCCTATAGCTAGAGCGAGTCGAATGGTGAGGGATTGAAGTATGAATGTGTAGTTTGATATTAGTTTATTTTTCTACAAGTTAGTGATTAGATTACTCATGTAATTTTCAGTTACCTCCTATAGCTAGAGAAAGTCGAATGGTGAGGGATTGAAGTATGAATGCGTAGTTTAATCTTAGTTTCATTTTATGCAATTTAGATATCAGATTACTCAATTCTTTTAAGATTACCTCCTATAGCCAGAGCGATTTGAATGGTGAGGGGTCAAAATATGAGTTAATGTAATATGATTTAGTTTACTTTGCTTACAGTTTTTGATTTGCTTTAAGTTCAGTTTTCTTTTTATACAGCAGCAAGGATACTGCGTTTCATAGTCACTAGCTCACTGTTTGGTTTAATTAGAATTTAGGTACATTTTTATTTTCTCTTGGTAATTGATTTCATTATTGCAAGTTTGAAAACCTTTTTGAAAACTTTGATTGGGATTTCCATTTGCATTAGACACTTTAGGAACCCAATAAAAAAAAAAACCCAAAACAAAATAAAATCTATAAAACAACGAAGTAAGAAAACGTTAACGAAGCACATATAGTGCACCACACTTCATCAATTTACGACACCCGGATTGATAATTTATGTAGAGCAATTTAAGACGTTAAATTAACTAGACACCATGGTCTACGGACCATGGGTGAATCTCAAAACTGACTCAAAACTTATCCAAAACAAGGTGCCAAGCCCCTTTAACTCCTATTCACCTATGTGTTCTGCATCCACAAATCACGGAGAATGTATATTATTTAAAAAATCATACCAAAATTTGGGTTATCTTAACCCCAAACTAACCCAGGGGACCGCATCTCAACAGACCCCCAACACAAAGATCATGACTCACCCTCGAGTCACTCTGTTGGTGCCACGATCTTACTGCAAAGATCTCCCATCTCCACATGGATCACTGCAACTTCAACAACATTGCCACGATCTTACTGCAAAGATCCCCCATCTCCACGTGGATCACTACAACTTCAACAACATTGCCACGATCTTATTGTCAAGCCTCCTCGGACAATTTTTCAGTAGTTGATCCTTCTACTTCTAGCCGCATCGTCCACTGTGTCTATTGCAGTCTCTTAAGCTTATCTTGATTAGAGAGTGAGATCAGATAAGCCTCATCCAACCAAGGCTGCAATTGGGCCTTTAGCAAGGTCGCTTTCTTTTGTGCTTCTTCTACCTGTGACAGTAGCTACTTTCTTTCATGTAATTTGGCAAGGCACTGCGATAGTGCTAAGGTAGGCACAGTCACCCTGACCTCATGATATTGGCGCTACAACTCCCTTTCTTCTGTGTTTAATTTCTGTAGGTTTGGATCCTCCTGTAGATTGGTCAATAGTTCCATAGCATGCTCAAACAATGTCCCACAGTCAGTGACTATGACATCCAAGGTATCCATGCCTTCCTTTATTATGAGCCTGTGATGCTCTCGAACCTCAGGTGGAGTCGTGGGCTGCAACTTCAATCGCGGCTCTATAATCTTCATGTTGAACTCAAAAGTGACTCGTCCAACTTCTGCTTTAGCCTCGTGCACACCAACGGCTAGTTTTTTTATTTTAGCTTCCAGCTGTGCATCCTCCAAGATGTGAAGCTCGAGCATTGTCTTGCATGCCTCTGCTACTACTGACTCCATACTTGAACTACCACTTGAAGTACCTCCTTTTCCTTCAAAGCCTGAATCTTTTCAATGAACATTTTTTCATTATTGACTTTGTACTCACTTATGAGATTGAAGGTGGACTGCTCCCTACTTTTCAATTTATCTTCCACCCCCTTCTGCAGCACATGGAGGGTTTCGATGGAGAGGAATTGTATTGCCTCCAGCAATCCTTCATCAAGTGGAGGAAATTTGCTATCCTTCACTATTCTCCATGCAACAAGCACAATTGACAGCAACAACCCAAAGTAGTGGAACAACTTGCTTTTAACCTGAGCCTCTCGGTAGCTCGCTAGGAACTCTCGACAAAGGTACCTTTCCCAATTAAATTATATGACTTTAGTGCACTACACATCAAGGGAAACTATGGGTGCTAGAACTTTGTCTGTGCAACATTTTCTCATAACCTTTCCTGCTAAAATTTTGGTAGCGAATTGAACTCCCTGGTCTGTTATGGAAAGAATGGAATACCCTCGTGATTTCTTGAGGAGGGAATAATTCCTCTTCATCTTGTCTGCAAGATCTTTCTCCCCAATCTTCCCTCCAAAATCCTTAGCTGGGTTCGCACCTTTGTAAGGCAGCTACGTGATTCTGTGAATTAGCATGTCCCTAATGGGGATAGGCTCTCCTAGCCATAAACACCTATCATGCACCATTGTGAGAATATGGTGCACACATATCATATTAATGGGGGTGCGGTGATAATGTGGCAACAATAGAAGATTTAGCAACCCTGGTTGCTTGACACTCCAGACACATTCTCTCGTCTCCAATGTTGTAACACCTATTTCTTCATAATAGACCTTCCACATATATTTGTCTATTTCTAAATGTGGAAACTCAGTGTGGTCTACGAGGTCCCAATCCTCCATTTTTAACAACGGGATCCTCGAGAGCCAAGGACCTTCAAAAGGGACTTGCTCAGGTAGTAGGGTTTTGGATATTGTAAACTTCTTGGTATCCGGGTCCTTCATGACCTTTGCTTTTCCATTCTGTAGAGGGATATACTTAGGTAGCCTTATCATGGGTTCCACTCCTTCAACATCAATATCCTCTGTCCCCTAGAGTTCTTCGACCTCCAGGCACCACTCTCTCTACCTTCTTATCTTTCTTCTACTTTCCCTAGGTTTTGGTATGTTTCCATAGGGATGCACACACCAGAACCTTCTTCTACTTATCCTATGTGGATTGTTTTGGCTTGGCTGGTTCACTTTATCTTCAACATAGGTGACCTTAGTTCCATAGGCACAGTAGCTGAAACTTCCATACTTACAACTTGTGGGGCTGCTTCGTCAGATACAACATCGCCAACACTAACAATTTCAGCGGGGATTGGTGCAGACATTTGATCAAGAATAAGTTTCTAATTTATCTCAAGGTATTCAAAAAACATGGGGCTCACAACTAAATCTTCCAAAGCTGCTCGGATCATAGGCAATAGACAGTGAAATTCATTAACAATTCTTAAAGCGCAAAGTGTTCTCTGTTGGACCGGCATGCGTAATTTATAGGGGGTTTTGAATTAAAATCTGATCGTTTCCCCAAATTTATGATAATAAATGTTGTTTGGCAGCAAATCTTCAAAGATTTTGGCTTTAATTGTTGCCACCCCACTACACTTAACCTTCTTCTAGCTATTAAGTCATGAACAATATCTCCAATGGTCATTTTCCTACTAGGTTGTGCAGTGGCTTCCTCCATGGTGTAGCTTCCTGAGTGCAGCTTCATGGGTTGTGTTGTCCCTTAAGAAACCAATTTCTTGGCTGTGGAGAAATTGTTCTTAAGACATTAAATTTTATTATGCATGTCACTTATTTGGATAATGTATCTTCATGTGAATGACCTGAAGGACATGAATTTCAACCCTTAATATTTAGTTGATATAAAAATCTCAAAGTGCCATGTGATGCTCAATATAAATGTTGTGTGAAGAATATCTTAAGAAATTAAAGATAATATGATGTGTTTGACAAAAACTATAATCTGTAACTTAGAATAAATATAGAGGAAAGAACTTTAAATATGGGAGTGCTCTTTTAAATAATTTTAAATTTGTTCACATAAGTAAACAAAGACCTGTAGCTTCATTACCATATTTAAAGAGGGGAAGAAACATAATGACACATAACAGAGACATTGCAAAATCATACCCAACTCTGTATGAAAAACTCCTGACTCTTTCATTAATCATCAGTTTATCAAGTACACAATAGCATAGTCTCCAGGTTCTTCAAAATTCGGACCTTTTTTCTATAATTTTCCCTCTCTTTATACATCCTGAGATAGTTGGTAACTACTAAAACTATTCAACTACTTAACTACTTTCTAACTGTCCAAAGTAAAAGTCATTACAGAATATTACATAGAGGGTAAAATACACCTCATTTTTCTCAAGAAATAAGATAACATGAAGTAACGAAAATTAAAGTATGATTGTGTTTGAATATGTGGCTTGAGTAGATGGCCCCGTTGGTGTATCATTGGTCTACTCTATCATCCATTCTTTGCATTTTATCCATAATGGTACATTTGAATTTAGTGCTTCCTCCAATTTGTCAAGTGTTATTCTGCAAGCTGTAATCCTGCTATAAGTAGGCTTATCTGTAAACAAATTCCTCACCATCCATAGAAGCTTAAAATCTTTTTTAAGGTAGTTCAAAATGGTATCTCCCTTTAATACTATTGTCTTTTCATGAGTTTTATCAACCTTGCTCGTTGTCTCAATTGGAAAAGTCTCATATGTCTTCCATGGCAGCAAGTTTCCTTGTACATCCCAGCAAGAGGGAAGTCCATCTCTAACCCTTTTATCAAATAGGATGTTAAACTTGGAAATAGATTCCTTCATCTCATTTATCTTTTTCTCAGAAATATTTCTGTAAATATTTCTGACAATCATCTTGTTAAAATCTATTGCACATAATGTTTTGTATGGCATGTCATGCTCCTTCAATTCTGAAGTAGATTTAGAATTAATGAAATCTATCATTCTCTTTGAAAACTTTGATCTATCTATATCTTTTTGCTTATTTTTCATGACCACACCTTCCATGTCTCAGGCTATGATTTTCTCCTCAGAGATAATAACAAGAAATTCCTAGATGCCCCTAATAATCTCAATGATTTCATCCCCATAGGATTTCCCTGGCTTGAATTAAGGAGATATTTCCCTTCATTTTTTCCTTCAGCCTTTTAATTTTATCTTCATCCCTTAGAAGATCTTCCTTGTACTTTTTTGCATTTTCTTTCTCCATGCTTTCTTGCTTCTTCTTTTTTGTATAGACATGAGTGTCTACCTGACATTGCAGCTTATCCAAAGATTATTTAAGTAAAGAAACTTCTTCAGTTTTCTGCAACACATCTTGGAGGAGTTTTTCCTTTTCATTTTCTACTTCGGCTATCCCTGCAACAATGGAATGCTCACCTGTAGGTAGATTCAATTTCTTCTTCAAAACCCCAATCTACGACTTAGCATATTGCAACAATTTCTGAATGGCAAGTTGATCATCAGGATTGACACCTAATTTTATGATGATCTTCTTTAGTTCATCCACCTCAGCATCCAAATCTCTAGAGTTGGATTTTTCCAACTTCAATTGTTGAATTACCTTATTTAGCATTTTATCTACCCTAATAGTTGTTGCATTTGTTTTATGTAAATCATTTACAATCAATTTCCCAGTTTACATGTGCAAATTGATCTTTTCAAACATTGGAAGCTTGTGAGTGTCAACAGTCAAATTTATAGTCTTGAAATTACTGGTGGACCCAATTGATATTTTAGTAGGATGAGAGAAAGAAATTTTAAGTTGGCTCTTCTCCAAATCCATAACAGATAACAATCTAGTTTTCTCAGGAGCAACTTGAGACTCAGCTTGAGCCTCCATATTTAACTTCACCTTCTGGTTTCTCTCAGTTATTTGACCAGACATGCTTTGAATTAAAGGAACCTTATCATGAACAAGTTCTCTGGAAGATGGGGAAGCTAGGGCACCTTTTGTTTCTCCTAACTAAATCACTAAACCAAGTTATGCTGGAGACATTGCATCCAGAATCTTAGTCTTTTTTGCTGCTTCAGATTCTTCCTCATCCAAATCAATGACTTCTTCTCTAAACCTCTTGACACCTTTTTTTGTGATACTAGGGCTTTCAATATTTGTCACCTGAGTGTTTTTCAAACCTCCATATGCCAATTTCTCTATTTTTGGTTTACGTTCATGCACAAAGGCTAAATATCAATTCTCTAGCCTTCTCTTTGAAATAATTTGATGAGGGTCATAAGCCCACTCAACCACATGTAAAAGACACATATCATTCAATAATCTCTTGATCTCTTGGGCAGCCAGTTGGGTGTTCACAATGAAGGGTCCTACTACTTTGGGCAACTTAAAGAAATAGCCTTTCTTCATATGAACAAAATGAACATGATCTACATTCAAGCTCTACCTGATAAATTCAAGGGCAAAAAGCCTCACTGGCACAAATTTCGGTAACCTATAAGGCTTGACAGAGGCTCCATAAAGCTTGATATCTACATTCTCTTCAAAAATGAACCAATCTCCACACCTCACATCTTTACCCAATTGAAGAAATTCTTTAGCTTTAGGAGTAAATGTTGGGGGCAAGGTTCCATTCAAGATCTTATAAACCACTGGAAGGAATAAAGAAGTGAACTCAAATAAACCACCATCTCCTAGATCACCCCTTATCAGGTATGTCCAGAATACCACTGACTTCTTCTTATTAATCCCAAATTTGTAAAATGTTCAGCATTCTGGTATAGAAATAAATAAGTAATAACTGAAGGAAACTTGAAGGACCCAGTGAGAGGCAAAGTCATGAATTGGGTATTGATAGTATCTACCCAAAATGTTGGAATATCTAGTACTACCTCTGGCTTCATCATTAAAGAGAAAAATCCCAACACTACTTTATCAACCTGCTTAGAGTCTTCTTTTCCTAGAATCTTATAAATTACTTGCAATACAGGTCTTATATCAACTACAAAAGTGTCTAAAGTCAAAAGATTCCCATCTAGAGAGAATTGACTAGATTTAGGAGCCAGGAAAGAGGTAACATGAGAAAACTTCTGGGGGGACAGGTTATCATACTATGAAACCAAAGACTCTTTAGTAAAGGTGGTATAAGTTCTAGATATAGGGTAATTCAGAGCTTGGTGAATTAATTGAGAGGTTACTTGGAAAACACTCTCCCCTAATTGATTCATTACAAAACACTTCTTGGGGTACATTGTTGAGGCTAACCATTGAGTGGATTCAGGGAACAAATAAGTCCTTGGGACAAAAGCTACTAAAACACCTAACCTAACCATTTCCATGAATATAGGGGACTTTTTATGGTTCAGAATGACTTCTTGGTATAGTGGAAGATGCTTAATTATGTAGAGGGTATCAAAAATATCATGTTTGACATCCATTAATGGGGTATGGATGACTAAGGAAGAACTTACTTGTTTGGTCATGGTCTCTGTAGATGACAGTTGTTGGTGATAGTTGCTGATGATAGTTGTTGGGATGGTTGTTGACTTACAATGCTGAACTGGAGGTGAGGTTTCTTAGTACTAAAAACAAAATACTAATGCAATGGGGTTTTACTTTACTTTTATATATATGGTAAGCTAAATGGAGGGAAACCATGTAATTAATGTAGCTAATTAATGGAGTGGCAAATGAGGTGACGGGGTACGGTGGGTGAGGTGGATGGTAATAAATGAGAGTGGAGGATGATGTGGAGGAGATGAGGTGGAGTGAAATGATGTGGGTGGCCCGCTGTGGGGGTAGGGAGTGTATGGGAGGTTCATCAGGATTGAACTCTTGCAATGATCACAGGCAGTAGATCTTAGTCAACCCTATCGACGTCATGGTCAACAGCGGGGGTTGAGCCCGAGTTATAACTCATGCTCGTTGTGCCCCCACAGAGCACTTTTCCTACCTCTTAAGCCATCATTTGTTTATATTTTATAATACCACTCGAGCTTTAGCAGATGGGTTGGGCCCACCTTATATTATATTTGAATGCCGCCAATAGTATAAATTAAATCACTGCTTCGAACTTTCAAATTCTCTTTTGATTTTAATATTTTATTTTATTTTTTTTTATTTTTTTAGAATGTTAAAAATGAAATTCAAATAACGATGGATGCTACAAGAAGTTGCATCTTTTTCATTCTCTGTATAGCCTGCTCGCTGCATTTTCCTTCAAGCTAGACAGTATAGTTTATAGTCTCGTGCTCCCTTGCAACTTCCTAGAGCACTAAAGCTATCCTCTATCATATAGTCATTTTGCGAGATCCCTTGTATACAACTTCAACATGCTCCCATTCACTCTTCCTAGGAAGGGTTCCCCATTCAGCTTTGCAGCCTGAATTGCACCTCCATCTATAATTTCTTTGACAATATATGGTCCTAACCAATGCATCTAGAATTTACCTAGAAATTTATTGAATATACTATCATATAATAGGACAAGATCGTTTACCTTGAATGTGCGAAGCTTGATGTTGATCATGCCATGCTTTTTCAAGTTCCTTCTACACTTGTTGATGGAATGCTGCCAAAAATCAATCTTCTTTGAGCTCCATTAGTTGTGCGAGCCATTATTCTAAGGCCTTGTGATCTACCATATCCATTAAAGTTGCAATGCGTAGACTAGGAAAAATATATTCCATCGACATTACAGTTTCAACACCTTAAACTAATTTGAACAATGTTTTCCCTGTCAACTTCTTACAAGTAGTTCTATAAGCACATAGTAGTATAGGTACGTTCACATCCCAGTCATTTTGATGTGCGTGACAGATATTTGTCAACGTGTTCTCCAAATTCTTATTAAAGGCTTCAACATTTCCATTGGCCTACGCGTGATACGGTGTACTCTTATGATGGTAGACCTGGAATTCCTCAGTCAACGTGCTGATTGTTTCATTCAGAAAGTGCGTACCCTTGTCACTCATAAATACTTTCGGGCAGCCAAATCTGGTTAAGACATACTCAAACAAGAATTTTGATGTTGTATTCCATATACAATCTTTAACCGATTGTGCTTCCACCCATTTGGTTAGATATTCTGTCACGGTGATAATATAGCGGAAACCTATTTTCTTTCCTAGGGGCTGAATTGGTCCAACAAAATTAATTTCCCACTTCTCAAAGGGATGCAAAGATACTTGAGGAAGTAGTGGTAACTCATCTCTTCACGATGGTTTGCTATTTCTTTGACATGCATCAGACGCCTTACAACACACCTTGGAATCCTTGTGCAACATTGGCCACCATAGACCTGCGTGCAAAATCTTCTACACAATTTCCTTGCCTGCATAATGGCTCCTGCAGTTCCCCCATGAGCTTTAGTGAGAAAGATATCCCGCTCAAATTCAAGCACATATCTTTGTAATATTTCATCTGCACCCATTTTATACAAATTTCCTATAATAACTAAAAATTCGGCCATGTGCACTGCAAATTCCTTCTTCTACTAACTTGTATATCCTTATGGTGCCATCCCCATAGACAAGAAGTAAATAATGTCTATGCAATGGTCATCCCCTACGCACACCATAAAGAGATGTGCATCTAGCAATCCTTACTCTAGATTATTAGGCTCCTCTCCTGTTTTGGTCCGTGACAGATGGTCAAGTCCCACATCTAACCTCCCTGGCTTCACAATGACTTCAAAGTCATACTCCCAAAATAATAGTAGCCATATGCAGATCTTCCCCCCCAACACATGCTTGTTGACCAAGTATTTCAAGGCAGAGTGACCTGTGTACATGTTGAAATGTCCTCCTAATAGATAATGCCTCATTTTTTTTAGCGCATACACCATGGTCAACCCTTCATGCTCAGTTGTTGAATAATGTTTCTTGGCCTTCGATAACTTCCTACTTGTGGAGGCTATAGGATGGTCCATTTCTCCTTCACTGATCTTCGTTAGCACTGCACCCAACATAATGCAATGGGCATCTACATGTACGTGAAACTCCTTTTTCCAATCAGGGAATACCAAGATTAACGTAGTGACCATATTCTCTTTCAACAAATCTAAGTTGCACTGAAATTCTTCATCCCAACAGAATGTTGCACCCTTCTTTAGTAGTTTCTCCATGGGTGCAGTAATTTGAGCATAAGCTTTGATAAAATTTCTATAGTATCTTTGCTTGCACACAACACAACCCAACAAGATCCCAAAAGGAACACAAAATATGCATTTTTTAAAATTTAGTGTGATCTAGTATCTATGACATGTATCCAACATCAGGAAAAGACTTGCTACATGCTGCTTCACTAATCCAAACATTGTCCAATCATCAAAGTATACTTCCAGGAACTTATGAATTGACTCCTTGAAAGCTGCTATGACTACGCCAGAAAATATTGCAGGCATGTCCTTGAGTCCAAACAACATCATAGTGTATTGAAAACAATCCCACGAAAGTATTTTTCCTCCTCCCCTCTACCGTGATCTTGATCTGATGATACCCGTAAAACCTGTCAGTAAAGGAGTAGGCCTCGTTCCCTCCAACATTGTCTAACACTTTTTCTATAGACAGTGTTTGGAATGGATCATGATCACACACATCATTAAGCTTCCATATATCTATGCAGATCCTTATTTCACCTTTTTGTTTCTTCTTGTGAACCACCATCAGGCTCACCCAGTCAGATTCTTCAACAGGTTCTATGATGCCTACCTCCAACATTTTATCCATCTCTTGGCAAATCTTTACCTTATATTTAGGATGAAGGCGATACAGCCTCTGTTTAATAGGCTTCACTTCTAGATCTAGAGTGATATTCATAATACTCAGATCGCCAACTATGCCCTTTAAATCCAAAAACTTAGTGAGGAAGAGATCATGGTATTCGTCGAGTAACTCAACAACTTTATCAACAGCAGTATCGTCCCAATAATCCCCAATTTTCATGAAATTCAGTTCTTCTTTATTGCCAATGTTTACTTGCTTTGTCTTCAAAGGTATGGAGATGTCTAGGTTTTCTATTTGAGGGCCTTTGATTTCGTGATGCCCCTCTGCCTCTGGAATATTAATGTTTCTCGTGTCTTCATCCTCGTCATCAATGATCACATTATAGCATTCCAATGCATGGCATAGTTGGGTGCTCCAGTCTGGTTGGATCCATTCCATGGTTTCCTTAAGCATTTTGAAGATAACCGCCTTAATTTCTTGTAGCACTTCATCGATTTTTGTGAAGCCATCTTCAAATTTGAAGGTCAATAGAACCCTTCCTTTAGTAAATCCCATTACGTGGTGCCATGGAAGAGCTCCATTTCCAGATACCAGTTTATGGGAATTGTATCCAAAGTATGGAAAAATATGTGTACCCACTCTAGTTGCAGTTTTGTTCCCCATGCTTTAGTCCATTTTGCTAGGTGATTGCGTTGATTGTCCCTTCCATTATATTTCTCTATCATTCTGGTGTTAGCATGCCCAAACCATAGCTTCATCATCCTTCTATAATATCGCCATCCAGCGAAACTATCCTTATATGTACCCCACCATCATGCAGGCATAGCACGAAGTGCAAGCTCTAATGCTTGGAAGTGGTGATCCTTAGGAACTTCACACTCAAATTCATCCTAAAATAGATCTATGTCAGCTAAACAATCATAATAGGGTAATTTCCTTAACTTCGACAAAACACAGTGAAGTGACATTGTCATCATATTGCATCGCAATGTAGATACTTCATGCCAGCGATTCTGCCAATGCTCTAACTCCTTGTATGAATTATAGGTGCAGGAACTTTCCTAGTCCCATGCATTCCTCCCATCTCTTGTTGGATTGATCCAGTCCTGATCGCACACTATGATTTTGTAGATTTGATCCAGTTCGTCATCACTTTCTTTATAATCACAGACTGATTTAGTATATCATGCCCCTTCTACAAGCTCCAATGGCACTATAACCCATAATAGCTTCCTTTCAAATGGCATTGTCATTTTCATCAAATTGATGACTCCATTCATATCAATAGCCCAGTCAATTCCCAGGAGCGTGGGGTAGGGATTACTGTCATAAAAAATTTCTATAACTTCAAAGTCTGCTACCATGCTCGTACCTTCAATATAAACTGTTACTCCATATAACCACCCCATGGTGATGAATTTTTGTTGCTTCACCATTCTGAGCTGAATCGGAGACCACTACGATGCAGGTCTCCCTATCCTTTACCATGTTTGTTTCAGTAATACGTTGGCATCAGACCCTAGATCCAAAATGACCTGATCCATCTCATAATCATCTATCTGCATGGTGAGCCTCATCTTGTGCCCTGTTCGTGCCTTATGTTTGCCAATTTTTTTGACCACCTAGTGTCGATCATGGAATTTCTCATTGTTGACAAATTTATTTATTAACTCCTACAAGCCTTCCACCACTTTTCTATCGCACAAAATTTTTATGTAGGTCTCCAAAAATGTAGTGAGTACAGAGGGATCAACCTCTACATGCGCGTTGATTTCTTACATCTTGTCCTAGCTTCCTAAGGTGGAGGCCTCAACAAAGATCTTCTTGGCTTCCATAAATGTTTCCTTAGCATGGTCTAGATCAAATCCAAATTCTTTCTCTAGTTCTTTTCAGACCCATCCTACTTCTTCAGGTTATTTACCCTTATTAACACCAGTCGTCATTCCACTTCTTAGCGAAATGTTAATGCTTTGATATTCTTCCTAGGGATTTGCCTCATCATCTCTAGATTCTGCATAGGCTGCTAAGGCTGTGTTTTCTTCTCTTGCATTTTCACTATTAGTAACATGCATTCTTCTATAGTATGGTGAAACTATCTACAGTATTGACATGATGGGTGTGCAGGATCCTAACATTCTCGTGCATAGTGCCCTAGTTGCTTGTAGTTGTAGCAGATAATCTGGCTACAACCTCTCTCAAGTCATCCTCCTCCTAAGCCACATCCTCGATTGTTGGCTTGTAGGGGCTTGACCCAAGTTTAGAGGTGATTTAGCCAAACAAATCCCAGTACTACTAGCCCTTTCAGCAACAGTCCGCGGAGCGCAGACTGAGGTCTTGCTCGAAGTAGCATGGGAGGGTGCTAGAACCAAGTTTTTGCACCCTAGAGATGTCTGATGATTTTTTGTGATCCGTGGTTTGACCTTGCGCACACATCGCTACGCGCACCTATCAGTACCTTGCAGCTTGCAATGCTGCCTTTGTGCAGCCCTACTTGGGGCCCAATCCATGTTATTACCCAAATCCTTGTTATTAAATCAACATTGGGTGATCAATTTAGCTTATCTATATGTGTCTAGTTATACTTAATAGTGTTCAACATTCATATAAGTGTGTGCAATAAATAAAATAGTATAATTGCATATGTTATCAAAAAAGAAATAACCCAAGAATAGATACACAAGATTTGCAATCAAACTTTTCTTAATTATTCTTCTTCCTTGGTTACAAACTCGACTCCGTGTTGCGCACTCAACTGCAAGGGTCCATGCACTCAACTGTGGACTCTACTAGGCCTCTACACACTCAGTTGTAGAGCCTCTTCCTACTACTACAACCCAAATCACTTAGATTCTTACCCTATGCTCGCTATCTTTTAAACTCTGTTCGTTTTTCTTCTTTCTACTTACTCCTTTACAACTTAGAGCCTCGCTCTATTCATACAATCCCATGGTCCATGGACCATGGGTAGGGCAACACTACATTCAAAACTTAGGGCGGACAACCCTATGACTCTAACATACAATATGCACTCTGCACCTGCAATTCGTGATGTTTTTACAACAAAAGTACCCAAAACTTGGGCTTTTGAGCCCCAAAACATGTTGTGGGGGGATTCCATGCCCAAGAGGCCATAAACACAAACATTGTGACTCACCCTCAAGTCACTCTGGGCATGGCGATCTTGGCGTGGAGTCCATCCAGCTGGTCCCGAACTATCTTGGTGTGGATTCCATCCAGTTGCTCCTTGTTGAACCTGCTACATTCTTGCTCCTAAACCCTCTATTTTCGACATGTTGCGATGCATCTGTCCATGCATCCCTTGAATCCGTGCAAGCTTTCCTTCAATATATCCCATGATTATGAAGACGTCATCAATCCATGATTAGACATGCACTTTTAGAAATGCTTCCTTGTGGCATGCTACGTCCACCTGCTCTTTTAATGCCTTGGCTTGCTGTATCCTTGCAAGTCACTAAGTAAGGACTACTATCTGCACAGTCCTCTAATGTTGTCATATTATTGCTAGAGTTCGCATGCCTTGGTCTCCAACCGCTCAATGCTGGGGTCCTCGTGCAACTTCGTGAGGACCTCAAGCGCCTACTCCAACATGTTGATACAGTCGTGTACTGCACCTCCAACATCTTCCATCCATTTTGCAATATCACTAGCACGCTGCTCTCTGATCTCTGGGGGAGTGGAAAGTTGCGCCTTCAATCGCAGCTTAGTAATATGGAGATTCAGCTCTAGCTGCACCCTTGTTGTTTCCTCTCATGCATTGGAGACTCCACTTTTCCAAACAATGGATCTACACTTCTATCAGTAGCTCTACTACAATGGACAACTTTGGGATGTGCCGAAAAGCATCATCAACTGTTTGCACCAACTATCAGTTTTGTGACACCAAATCATCGCAATTCAAGTTAAGCTGTACTATATTAATCTTATGCTCGCTCAGAACCTAGATCATGCAGCTCGATCTAGCGCGAAGTTCTACTATTATCCCATCCTATAGCTGATAAAGTGTGTCATAGGGAAGGCTGACAAAATTAAGGCAAATTCCTTTCATAGTATTGAGCATCACCTGATCCATCGTGTTCTTCGATACTAATTCTCCATCTCGCAATACTATCATATTTTCCATCTTCTCATGTAGCATCTATTCTATTGCCGACGTGCCTGCTGTGACGTGGGTAGACAAGGTACCTTCTTGTGGGGGCCACACCTGTAACTCTTGCAGCTGCACCCTTAGGGCCCCCAACATAGTCTATTGCTCTGTCATAAATTCTTGGAGCTCTTCACTGGTGACATCACGAACCATCTCACAGATGTCATGGAGATCACCTTTAGTTAAGGTGATCAGGTCGATGACCAGCTTCGAGGCCTTGGCCTTCTTTCGTGGACCCGATATTTTTGTGATGTGCGGTCGTTTGAGCTGTGTAGAGGTTGTCACTGGGTCCACGCTCTCTTTTGCAAGTTCTATGTTCTTTTCCTCCTATTGTGCACATGTTGCTTAGTCCTCCTCTACCTACACTGTGGTGGCTTCTGTTTTCTGCGCTACTATCATTGTTTCTACGGCCTTCTTTTGCTCTGTGGCTACCTTTGCTACTTCACGGACTGCCTTGACCTTGGCAGCCACTTTCTCGTTCCACCTTCTGTGGGCCAATTGGGTGATGTGCAACTTGGCAACATTCTTCCTTTTCTGTGCTATCGTCTTCTCCATCTCTGCCAAATTTGTGGTTCGCCACTAGGGAGGCCATGTCCCTAACACCATAAAGATAGCATCGTCAGTGGCTATGAATGGGAGTTTTGTCCACTAGTGTGCTAGATCCTTTCGCGCCCTGATGTAGATGTTGTGCATGTCTGACTTGAAGTCTGCAAAACTCTGGAGAATGTCGTGCACTGTGGGGGACAGGCGTGGCCTCCATGAGCACCTAGAAAATCTTAGTATCGTGAATATGTTTCACGTACTTGGTGGCCTACAGTGAAGCATAATTCGCGGCCTCTGGTAACTCTCGGTCAATGCTTGGGAATTGATTATCCTCCGGCAGTTCTCCTGCTACTAGAAAGATGGATAAGAGCAACCATGCATAGTGGAAGGTCTTACTCTGCTCCTGGGACTCGCAACAGTTGAGAAAAAACTCCTCACAGAGGAACTCAGCCCAGTGGAAACAGACCCCCTCCACACACTGTTTGGCCAACACAACCACCAGCACTGGTACTTCATCGGTGTGGCATTTTCTCATTATTTGATCGGCCAGGAGTTGGGTGGCTACACGCACCCATTTTTCCTTGATATTGGTGATAGCGTAACCCATCTTTTTCTTCTTGAGCTTATTATATTTTGCCTTCATGGCCTCTGCGAGAGCCAAATCGCTACTTGTCCCGTTTATCATCATGGGGTCCTTCCCCTTATAGGGAAGACAAGAAATTTGATGGATGAGATCTGCCATGATGGGAATAGGCTCCTCTAGCCATAAGTACCCATCATGCACTAGGTAGAGCAGCTACCTAATGACAAAAATGGTGATGGGTGCATGGTGGAAATGTGGTATCCATATTAGATGAAGCAACCCAGCCTTTTCCACACCGCGCAACCATTTTCATGGCTCTAATATTATCACCGGCACCTCCGTATGCTATTTCATCAGGTTCATCGTTTCTAAGTGATGGAACTGCTCACTGTCCACGAAGTCCCAGTCTTCAAATTTCATGGTGGGCACACAACCTAGGAGCGAGCCCTCAAAGGTAATTCCATTGAGGAGGAGTGGGGTCTGGAGTGCACTCTTCGTCGCATCTAGATCCTTTGGGATTTTGGTTTTCCCTTTTCACGGAGGGACATACTCGGGCAATTTTTCTGTAAAGTGCAATGGTCGGATGTCTTCATCCACATCTTCTTCTTCCTCTACAGTGACAATCAAAGCTTTCAAGTCTTATTCCTCTTCATCTATTTCAATGGTGACTACCTTGCCTTTTGCTTCCATTGATAATGTTGGCATTATGATATAGGTGTTGTCCTTGATGGCATCTCACTCAAATGACAGTTCACAGTGCAGTAGGCTAACAACAAATTATTATAGATTAGACTCCAAAGAATGAAGAAAGAGAGGTATATTCTAGTTCACTTTGTCCATGAAGCGTATACACGCAGGTTAATACAACAAAAAAAGCGTATAATGTATACATGCATTTTCATAGGAGGAAAAGCACGTACATGTTGGAAAACCAAGTTTTTGGGGTTATTTGGCCCAAGGTATTTTGATCCAAGGTATTGGTCCAAGGTATTGGTCCAAGGTATTTGGTCCAAGTTATTGACCCTAGGTATTTGTTCCAAGGTATTGGTCCAAGGTATTTGGTCCAAGTTATTGACCCTAGGTATTTGGTCCAAGGTATTGGTCCTAAGTGGTTTTGATCCAACGTATTGAGAAAGGCCTAAGAGTATATAAGGGGGAGAAGATCATTAGGCCAAGTTGTGCAAGTTGAATATCTTATGAAATATGCAAGTTATGGGCTTATGGTGCTTTGCTTGATTTGAACTAAGGATGAACCTTAGTAGTTGATGAGGTATGAGATCTAATGATGGATCGAGATCTTAAGCCCTGAAATGAATTATCATTATGTGGTTTGATCATGTATAGTTTAGATCTGAATTATTGACATGTGTTTTATTCAGTAAATGTTATGATATGGGTATGACTGAAGTTTGGAATAGCTGCAAAGTTACGAGTTAATATTTACAGATATGTACACTGGTTGGCTGTGATAAAAGCACGTATACACACTTGTTTCACACATATAAGTAGCATATACATTATGAAATATGATATTTGAAGTTGTAGTTGGATCTGACAGTTGTTACAGAGTTTTGGGTTCTACTCTATGTTCTGGTGACTGTGTTTTTTATGAAAGTATTCTGAATGTTCAGATTGATTGATTGTGATTTGCTTCAGTGACGATGTGCTTTCAGTGATTCAGTTGTGGGTGATTCAGAGATTGATGATTGAGTTTCAGTGATTGGTTGATGCAGATGTTTTTGATGGTTGTATTGCAATGGTGATTGATTCTAAGCTTCAATATTATTGTTGGGTCTAGAATGAAAATTGGATGAAACAAGGTCTTCATGTATATTGTTGTGTACTAGGAGCATCGAGTTTTAAAATTTATGAAACGTGGTCCCTGGAGGAAGGAATAAGGTCATAGCCTTTTGTAGGTTGGCACCTACATACTAGTAAACATATCGACTATTACAAGAACTAGGGGGTTGTAGCTCCCTTCCACTAGAAGCTGGAGAAAGAGAGGAGGTTGTAACCTTCTAAAGGTAGAATCTTGCATACTAGTACGAGTCTACACCAGTACAAAATTGTAAATATATTTTCTTATTATTAAAAGAAGACAGAGACGACATCAACAGATGGTTTTTACCCACATTGGGTTTCCACCTTAAATCTTGGTGTTCATGTATGTTGCTTATGTGTGATGCTTTATTCTACTTTTACTGCAT
Organism: Pinus taeda; assembly: GCA_000404065.3. Lineage (NCBI taxonomy): Eukaryota > Viridiplantae > Streptophyta > Pinopsida > Pinales > Pinaceae > Pinus > Pinus taeda. The sequence goes on from APFE030942903.1 coordinate 75,760, forward strand.
TGTCTAATAAATCTTTGATATACTAGTTTAAGCTCAACACATGATAAATTGTCTAAATCACAAGTTCTCTACATATACACTGGTTTCTTTAAGCATAGTTGCGTGTACACGCTAGTTCACTTCACTAAAGTAGTGTATATAAATCTATTTGGGAAATAAAATTATTACTCTGATAATACTGATTCACCCCCCTCTCAATATTATTTCCAAGAATTGGTATCAGAGCCAAGTCCTTCAAAATAAGCTTGATCGCATGAAGGGAGATCCATCAACATGAATAATCAAGAAAGCATGGGATCCATCAAATAGCCAATCTTTGATGGGAGCAACTTTGTTTATTGGAAAATAAGAACCACAACCTATCTACAATCACTTGGAATGGATGTCTGGGAAATTATGGAAGGAGGATATACATTTCCAACAACAATTCCTACAGATGCGGTAGGTAAAAAGCAATATGAAACCAATGCCAAAGCTATCAATACATTGTTGGGAAGTCTGTCACAATCAGAGTTTGTCAAATTCATGTAGCTTAAATCAGCTAAAGGAATATGGGACAAAATCATTCTGAGCTACAAAGGAGACTCTCAGGTAAAACATGCTAAACTTCAAACTCTTAGAATTCAGTATGAAACTCTTAAGATGCATAGTGATGAAAGTATAACTAGTTACTTCTTACATATAGATGAGGTTGTTAATTGTATGAAGAATCTGGGTGAAGAAATAAAGGAAGTTAGCTTAACTGAGAAAGCTTTGAGATCCTTGTCTGCTAAATTTGAATCCAAAGTGTCTACCATAGAATAAAAATAGGATTTGTAGAATATCACTATGACACAGCTTGACGGAATATTAACTGCCTTTGAGATGAGAAAAGGAGGACCATCAGATATGAGAGAAGCTGCATTTAAAGCCTTAGCAAAAGGAAAGGAAGAACACAATGAATCAGGACATATTTCATAAGAAGAAGATGAGGTAAACTTTGTCAAGAATCTTCAACGAGGTTCTAGAAGGTTTAGAGGTAAGCTACCCTTCAAATGCTTTGCTTATGGTAGAGTCAGTCATTATGCTACCAGATGTCCTCATAAAAATAAATATGAAAAAGGGAATAGAAAACAAGTTGTGAGTAAAAGGAGTTACTATACTCATGAAGATAGCAATGGTTTATCTAATAGTGATGAAGATGAAACTAGACAAGATTACAGACTTCTCATGGCTCATGACGATGATAATTTTTGGGATGCTTTATAAGAGGAAGACCTTCATGAAGAAATATCTAAACTCAAAATCTATTTAGAAGAAAAGCATATGATTATAGATACCTTGACACACTAACTTGCTGAAAAGGAAAAACACAATGAAATACTAGAATGTGAAATTGTGGGTCTAGGAAAGGATCTTGAGAAAATGAATTCTCTCAATCTTAGATTTGCTAAAGGATTAGAAACTTTAAATGAAATTATCAAAGTTCAATGTTCTCCTCTCATAAAAATAGGTCTTGGATATACTGAAGAAGCATCTTAATCACATAAGTTGTCAACCTCCACCAAAAGTTATCTTGATGCAGCAAAGACTAGTAAACAGTATGACAATCATCAGCAAAGGCATAAAGCAAATCAAAAGGTAAATCATACTCAATTTACTCCAAGGATGAATAGAAGCCACAACCAACCTCAAGAAAATAATACTCAATTTTCTCCAAAGATGAATATCAATAGAATCTACAATCACCAAGTTAACAGATTTGATAGTAGCAGGAACTTATTTAATGGGCAATGTTTTTCATGTCATAATTTTGGGCACAAAGCTACTCAATATGTTTCTTGCAAAACCATCATGACTAGAGAAGCACAAAATCAAAGGAATGTAATAGGAATCAAGAGAAGTTCCTATAATAACATTTATCGTCTTGAAAATGAAATAGAATGCTCAATCTGTAACAACTTTGGTCATTAAGAATCTGAATGCAGGAGAAAATTTCGGCAAAAATCTCAAAAGGGGCAAACACCATTAAATCCCAAGATACGGAGAAGGAAAGAATATCAAACAGAAAGATGTGTTATAGCCTTGTATGCAAAAGGACAAGAAAATTAGTGCTACATCGACAATGGATGCTCAAAACACATGACATATGACAAAGAAAAACTTCACTCATATAATTCCTCAGAAAAGGAAAAGAATGTCTCATTTGGAAATGACACTCCTACTGTCATAAAAGGTAAAGGCTCCATTTTCTTGAAAGAAAAGGTTAAAGCTGAAAATGCTATGTATGTAGATGGTTTAAAGTATAACCTGTTGAGTGTCAATCAAATGTGTGATCAAGGAAATGAAGTGGTGTTCCAATCAAATGGATGTGTTGTTCATGAGCTTGGTATAGGAGAGACAATCATCAAAGGTACAAGAAATCCAAACAACTTATACATACTCAAGGGAGGACAACAATAGCGCTATCTAAGAAAAAATAATGAAAACTGGTTGTGGCATAGAAGATTGGGACATCTAAGTTTTCCTCAAATAAGAAAAGCATGCAGAATCAAGATTGTTCATGATCTTCCAGATATCAGCATCCCAAAAAATACAATATGCAAACCATGTCAAATCGGTAAGGAAACTAGAGTTCACTTCATGGAAAAAGAAGGGTTATCTAGTAAGCCTCTTGAACTTGTCCATATTGGTCTATGTGGACCATCAAGAAAAAATTCATCTCGTGGAGAAGAATACTTTATTTTGTTCATTGATGATTTTTCCAGAATGTGTTGGATAGGTCTTCTAAAGCATAAAGATGAAGCATTTGAAAAGTTCCAAGCCTTCAAAGATTTGGTTGAAAATGAATCAGATCGAAAAATCAAATGCCTCAGATCTAATCGAGTAGGGGAATTTACATCGGATGAATTCTTTGACTTTTGTGAACAATATGGAATAAAAAGGAAATTCTCCACTGCAATGACTCCTCAGAAAAATGGTGTCATAGAAAGAATGAACATAATAGTTCAACAAATAGCTTAAGTTGTGCTAGATGAATCTGGAACTCCTGCAACCTTCTGGGGTGAAGTAGCATTCGCTGCCGTAACTATTCTCAACAAAGCAAATGTTCGAGTAAATAGCACTCAAACTCCACATGAACTTTGGTATGGCAAGACTCCTACTGTAAAATACTTTAAAGTTTTTGGAAGAAAATATTTTACCAAAGGACTGATGAAAAACTTGGTAAGTTTGAACCCAGAGTAGATGAGGGTATTCTTCTTGGTTATTCCTCCAAAAGTAAAGGATATAAATGTTATAATAAAAGACTTGGGAAGATTGTTGAAAGCATTGATGTTGTAGTTGATGAAGCATGCAAAAATCCAAAACAAATAAAATCAACAGACGATTATGACTATGAAGATGATGGGGATTATTTTCCCACATCAAACCATAATGATATTGAAGAAGAAACCAATGAAGCACCAAAAGAAGAGATAATGGTAGAAGAAAAGACTTCGTCTAGGTATGTTCAAAAAAATCATCTAGAAACTCAAATTTTAGGGGAAAAAGAAGCAGGTATACAGGCAAGAAGAACTATTACAGGGACCTCAAGCTATCTAGCATTACTATCTTCCACTGAACCTCAAAATATAAATGAATCATGTAAAGATGAATTTTGGGTAAAGGCCATGGATGAAGAACTTAAGCAAATTGAAAATAATGATACTTGGGAATTAGTTCCTAGACCTCATGATAAAAATATTATAGGAACTAAATGGACATTCAAAAAAAAGCTAAATGAAAATTAAGTCATTAGAAACAAGGCCAGACTTGTTTGCAAAGGATATGCTCAACAATAAGGTATAGATTTTGAAGAAACATTTTCACTTGTTGCCAGACTTGAAGCCCTAAGGATGTTTCTTGCTCTTTCTAGCTTTCAAAAATTCAAAGTATACCAAATGGATGTAAAATCAGCCTTCCTTAATGGAGATTTAGAAGAAGAAGTTTATATTGAATAGCTAGAAGGATTCATTCTTGGAAATGATGCAAAACTGGTATGCAGACTCAAAAAGGCTCTTTATGGTCTGAAACAAGCTCCAAGGGCCTAGTATTACTGCCTTTACAAGTATTTACACCAACAAGGTTTTACAAAAGGTCCAGCAGATAGCAATCTATATACAAAGATTGAAACTGATAAATTGCTAATTATTACTGTTTATGTTGATGATATCATTTTTGGTAGCAATGAAGAATCCACGAGTCATGATTTTTCTTCAGTAATGCAGCAAGAATTTGAAATATCCTTGCTTGGTGAACTTACCTATTTTCTTGGTCTACAAGTTCAACAAAATAAAAATGGTATTTTTCTGTCACAAAGCAAATATCTCAAACGGATCTTGAAAAGGTACGGAATGGAAGATTCTAAACCTGTATGTACCCCAATGGTAATAGGATGTAGTCTCAGCTCAAATGATGAATCACCAGTAGTACATCAACCAGCTTATATATCCATGATTGGAAGTATACTTTATCTAACAGGTACCCAACCTGACATCATGCATGCATAGGAATAGTTGGAAGATTCCAAGCAAATCCAAAGGAGTCACACCTTCAAGCAGTCAAAAGAATTTTAAAATATCTTCAAGGAACTCAGGACTTTTCTTTATGGTATCCTAGAGATGCAAATCTTACTCTTCATGCATATACAGATGCAGATTGGATAGGAAGTGTTGATGATAGAAAAGCACTAGTGTTGGTGCATTCTATATGGGTTCTAGGTTAGTATATTGGTTCAGAAAGAAACAAAGTTCTATTGATTTATCTACAGGTGAAGAAGAATATGTGGTTGTTGCATCTTGCTGCACACAACTACTTTGGATGATGCAAATTGTTATCTCAAAATCAAGTCCTGATAGGCTGCTAGTTAGGATGACTCTAAGTAACTATTTCAAACCAAGCTTTTGACTAAGGCTTAGCCTCCTTAGCCTGAGAGGGCTCTCTCAAAGGGGTTTATGATTTTTTATTAATGATAAGATGGCTAACTCTTGTGATGTAACAAAATAGAAAAATATAGTGGCTGGATAAACATTTTATAAGTTCCCATTGGGCTTATGGAGTCAATCAAGCTTCTGTAAACAATGACACTACCTTTGCATAGAAGTCAGGGCACTTAGCATTTAAATGTTCAGAATACAACTTACATGAAACCACAACTCACACATGCATACAGGAAATCAGAGCACAATCAGTGAATTCTGAGTGATTATGCATCCATGAAACTGAAAAAAGACATTAAGGGAAGAGAAAAACACATATTCTGAACATGACAAATCCTTTATGAATCCTGAGAAGAAAAGTAGATGCTTTGTATTACTGAGAATGGTCTTTACATAAGCTAAAACAGTACTTTCTGTTATCAAATCTCCAACCCTTGTTACATTGTTGTCTCAGCTATATATAATCCTTATTCTAACTAATTCGAGTTTCCTCCTCCAGCAAGAGGGGAATTTTAACTCGATCCTTATATGTAAAGACACCTATCAACTATTTAACTGTCTATTAAATACAAATAAACTGCTAACTGTAACTTTTAAAAATGTCCTAAATCAATTATGACTCTAACTCCATCTTCGTGCCACAGTGGCTGCTCCTCGTCCTTTGACACATGGTTCCCTTTATATTTGGCTGAGTTGGATATTAAATATGCCATATTGGCCTTTAACTGTTGAATCCCTATATGCCCGTGGTATTTGGAGATGTCCCCTATTTCTCGATTTCTTTATTCCAAAATTTGTTCGAACATGAACAACACCTTTTTGAGTCTTTAATATCCCAAAGAATGGAACGTGGCCATGTTTTAGATATGCCGTAGGCTGTGGTGATGGATAGGTGTGCCTTTTTCAAAAACTCCCGCTCATAAAATCAACTGTCTATCTGCGTTTTTTAAAAAACATCATCTACAGCAGTTTCATAGCGTGCTACGAAACTGCTGTTTTATTTAAAACAGTTTGCTTTCTTAACCCGAGAGCTCATATCATCTAGTCATCGGTTTCCAAAAACTCCCTTTGATGCCTCACATGTGTAGCAGGGATTAAAACATATTCAAAACACAAAGATCAAGAAAAATTAACAAAAGTTTGAGACATAACCCTTTCCTGAACAATGAATTTATTTATTAGGTACCCGGCTTAGCTCTGCCTTCAAGTCTTCAGCGGCTTTCTTTAGTTGGTTAATTTCTTCCTCAGCTGCTTCTATTTGGCTTTTCATGGCTACCACATAACCTCCTTGAAATGTGATGGCTGCTTTACTTTTGCTGCTTTTTTGCTGAGGTCGTGTTCCTTTCTCCTTTTCCTCTGTTTTGGGCAGTGCTTCCTGTACCTGCTGGAAATTTCTAGTCATGGGTCTTCTTGGTTTAAAAACAAATTCCTGGGCTAGCTCATCAAACTTAGGCCTTTTTGAGGCTTTGGTTTTCTTAACCTTTACCTGTGGTGACTGTGTCAAATCAATCTCAATCGGTTTAGACTGTTCTAACTCAATAGCCTGTAATAGATCATTTAGGCTTGCCTTAGACATAGGGCTTGCCTTAGCCACAGGGCTTTCCTCGACAGCTATAGCTTTGCCTTTTTCTTTATTAATCTGGCTTCTTGTCTTCACCCTTGAGACTGCTGTAGGTTTACTTGTTTGAGGTTCAGTCTTCTTACCCTAAGTCTTCTCTTTTATTGATTGCTGGGGCTGTTCCTGAATGACTAACGGCTTCACTGGTTTTGGTGGTTGTGATTTGGTTTTCTTTTTGGCTCTTGCCTCCCTTTGAAGTTTAGCTATTATAAACTCTCTGGCTGGTTGAGGAGTAAGACCAGTCTTACTTTGGAAACCAACCATGAAGATAAAAGAATTCTAGTCTCAGCCTATCTTCTGGAGGCTATCTAAAATTAGCAATTTAATCAGACCATGATGAAATAAAGAGGTCTCACAGTCCTCTTTTCTGAGCTGCACCTTATCACACATTTTACTTAGAATGCAAAATAAATAAAACGGTATGTCTATGGAGACCTTCTCGGTAAAATGCAGGAGCAGTTTGAAATGATAAGGATAAACCTTATTGTACCTTCCTTCACATGTTAAATACTTCTGGATGCAGGTAAGAAGAAGAGCATAATGTTCTTTGAGATAGAACCTGGGCACTGCTTTTGTATAATCCTCATTTACATATGCCTCTTTTAAGAACTCCTTACAAGGATTCCTATCAAATTTAAAGTTTTTGAACCATTCTTCCTGGCCTCTTGGTATCTCGGTCACAACAAATTTAAAGTTTTTGAACCATTCTTCCTGGCCTCTTGGTATCTATAACATGGCAACCTTTGAATTCAAACCAGTAAAATTAAGTGAAAACTCTTTTGTTACCTGTGCATGCCCTTCTTGTAGTTTTTTACAAAATCTCCAGCACCCGGCATCTTTAAACGCCTTCTTCACGCCTTCATCTCTCAAGGTTATGTCCAGGCCTTCAGGTTCATTCCTTTGGCATTTGTCGGACCTGTGCTCCTTTCTCTCCATCTTCACTTTGAAATATTCACAGCCAAATTCTTACTTGGAAATCTTCATAGCCAAATTTTAATAATTCCGGTCGAGATGGTTCATCTTCCTTTTTAACTCAGCCCTGCTTGTAATCAGGATCTCTTGAACAACCTCGCTTGAACAACCTCACTTGAAATTCAAATTTGAAACATGACTGGTTACTCATGCAACACTCACGGCCATTATTAGGACTATGCACGGTAAAATCTCTTGGGAATGAGATTTCCATGCATATCAAAAATCTATTGGTGGAGTAGCGGAAAATGAATGTTCAGGCATGATTTCAAGAGGTACTAAAACTAACATGAGTGGACGGACATGCTGACTCACCTATGGACTTGACATTTCAGGAAAGATTCACTGCGGAATGCACGAATCCATGATTTCACAATGCTGTTAGTTACATTTTTTAATGATGCGCTGCGAAATGGCTTAATCATTACACACTGTGAAATTGCTAGACTATGATTGCGCTGCGAAATGGGCCAATAAGACTGCGCTGCGGAACCACTAAAGGACAAGGTCACTTGGCATAAACAAGACATGACTTATGGAATAATGATGAGTGGAAAAAATCCAATAGGAGCAGAGTCTAATTTAAGTTTAAAAACCTTTAAAACTCTGATTCCTAAGTGAGACAAATAAAAATGGAAACAGCTTAAACATAAAACTTTGTCATCAGACTAGGGCATGTAACTGTATGCATTAAACCTTTAGTCTAAGTGATAACAGTGGCTCCACTTGGGATAGTGTGCTCCTGTAGTACACTAAGAACTCGCAGGTCCAGTGCCTTATTCAATTCCTGAAAACATAAGCAGAGTTTACAAGCATTCCTTTTAGCTTTGTGGGCCTTCACCTCGGGCTTAAGCTTCCTGTTCAGCTTGTCATTCATTTACAACAAGAAAAACTAGTAAAACGGTTATGTACAATGTTTGTGAGATACTTGGTCGAAATTCAATCAATTGTAATGCTTTAGGAACCTGCCATTAACAGGTCCTCCAGCATATGGTGTTCCATCAATCTCCTGGAGAATATAGGTGTTATTCCCATGGAAAGCAGAAATCTGATATGGCCCTTTCCACAAATTTTAAAACTTACCATGTTAGCCCTTCTCCTCAATTCTGGCTTCCCATTTCAGGACTTTGTCATTAATCTGAAATGTAACCTCTTTGATCTTTTTGTCAAATGCTCTTTTGACCCTATTTTGGCTTTGTTAATGACCTTCAAACACCTCATTCCGTTTTTCCTGCAAAGCTATGAGCTGATTTATCCTTCGCTGTATAGCATTTGGCTCCTCTTCTAATCCTTGAATCAGCTTCATTACTGGTACTCCGAGAGATGTTGGAAATATAGCCTCTGTCCCATACACAAGCTCATATGGTGATGTCCCAATGGATCTTTTTGTGCAAATACGGTCAGCCCACAAGGCATATTTCAGTTTCAAATGCCAAGCCTTTTTATTTTCTTGCAGCAGTTTTTTAATGATTCTCACAAGACTCTTGTTTGAAGACTCAGCTAAACCATTTCCCTGTGGATAATAAGCAGTGGAATGTCCAAGGGAAATGTGATATTGATGACAAAAATTAATCATTCTTTTGGACTTGAAAGCTTGAGCATTATCTGTAATGATCTTGATTGGGCAACCAAATCTTGATAATATATTATTTTCTAAGAAATAAATAATCACTGAATCATTTGCTTGCCTTGTGGGTATTGCCTCTATCCACTTTGTAAAGTAATCGGTGGCTGTGAGAATCCAGCGATGTTGGCCTGATGAGGGAGGATGGATTTCCCCTATAAAATCTAATCCCCACTGCTGGAAGGGTGCTTCAACATAAATAGTGTTAGAAAATTATATATTACGGAGCAATGGAACACATGAAATAATGCAGAAATATAAACACAAAAAACGCACAAAACAAGAGAGACACAGATATACGTGGTTCACC
>APFE030942903.1:93405-136543 GCA_000404065.3 Pinus taeda
ACCCTAAACTTACCATTTTCCGCCATTGCTCCCACTCGAACTAGGAACCCTTCTTTCCTGCGAGTTTATCAGCCAAATAGACCTTCGGCTCTTATACCAGTTGTTAGAAAATTATATATTATGGAGCAATGGAACACATGAAATAATGCAGAAATATAAACACAGAAAATGCACAAAACAAGAGAGACACAGATATACGTGGTCCACCCAGTTTGGGCTACGTCCACCCCGAATAGCCAGTCCTTCCTTTCTATTATCCAGCAAAATGAAGAGACACAACCTACAGCAAATCCACTGTAATATCCTTTGTCTTCTCTCATAGTCTCACCTCTATGTTTTTCTCTCACACTGAATACACGTCTATCTCACAGCCTCAAATACAATGCCCTCATACAAAGAGAGGGGGTTGCCTTCTAGGGCAAAAAACCCTAAACTAAACATAAGTTCTACCATCAGATCATCTGCCTAATGAACGGCCCAGATTGACTAGAAATTATTATACTTTAAATATGCCATATTGGCCTTTAACTGTTGAATCCCTATATGCCCGTGGTATTCGGAGATGTCCCCTGTTTCTCGGCTTCTTTATTCCAAAATTTGTTCGAACATGAACAGCACCTTTTTGAGTCTTTAATATCCCAAAGAATGGAACGTGGCCATGTTTTAGATATGCCGTAGGCTGTAGTGATGGACAGGTGTGCCTTTTTCAAAAACTCCCGCTCATAAAATCAACTATGTGTCTGCGTTTTTTAAAAAACATCATCTACAGCAGTTTCGTAGTGCGCTACGAAACTGCTGTTTTATTTAAAACAGTTTGCTTTTTTAACCCGAGAGCTCATATCATCCAGTCATCGGTTGCCAAAAACTCCCTTTGATGCCTCACATGTGTAGCAGGGATTAAAACATATTCAAAACACCAAGATCAAGAAAAATTAACAAAAGTTTGAGACATAACCCTTTCCTGAACAGTGAATTTATTTATTAGCTACCCGGCTTAGCTCTGCCTTCAAGTCTTCAGCAGCTTTCTTTAGTTGGTTAATTTCTTCCTCAGCTGCTTCTATTTGGCTTTTCATGGCTGCCACATAATCTCCTTGAGATGTGATGGCTGCTTTACTTTTGCTTCTTTTTTGCTGAGGTCATGTTCCTTTCTCCTTTTCCTCTATTTTGGGCAGTGCTTCCTCTACCTGCTGGAAATTTCTAGTCATGGGTCTTCTTGGTTTAAAAACAAATTCCTGGGCTAGCTCATCAAACTTAAGCATTTTTTAGGCTTTGGTTTTCTTAACCTTTACCTGTGGTGACTATGTCAAATCAATCTCAATCGGTTTAGACTGTTCTAACTCAATAGCCTGTAATAGATCATTTAGGCTTGCCTTAGACACAGGGCTTGCCTTAGACACAGGGCTTGCCTTAGCCATAGGGCTTTCCTCGACAGCTATAGCTTTGCCTTTTTCTTTATTAATTTGGCTTCTTGTCTTCACCCTTGAGACTGCTGTAGGTTTACTTGTTTGAGGTTTAGTCTTCTTACCCTGAGTCTTCTCTTTTGTTGATTGCTGGGGCTGTTCCTGAATGACTAACGGCTTCACTGGTTTTGGTGGCTGTGATTTGGTTTTCTTTTTGGCTCTTGCCTCCCTTTGAAGCTCGGCTATTGTAAACTCTCTGGCTGGTTGAGGAGTAAGACCAGTCTTACTTTGGAAACCAGCCATGAAGATAAAATAATTCCAGTCTCGGCCTATCTTCTGGAGGCTATCTAAAACGAGCAATTTAATCAGACCATGATGAAATAAAGAGGTCTCACAGTCCTCTTTTCTGAGCTGCACCTTATCACACATTTTACTTAGACTGCGAAATAAATAAAACGGGATGTCTATGGAGACCTTCTCGGTAAAATGCAGGAGCAGTTTGAAATGATAAGGATAAACCTTATTGTACCTTCCTTCACATGTTAAATACTTCTGGATGTAGGTAAGAAGAAGAGCATAATGTTCTTTGAGATAGAACCTGGGCACTGCTTTTGTATAATCCTCATTTACATATGCCTCTTTTAAGAACTCCTTACAAGGATTCCTATCAAATTTAAAGTTTTTGAACCATTCTTCCTGGCCTCTTGGTATCTCGGTCGTAGCAGCTATTGCTTCTGGAGAGACCGATATCTCTAACATGGAAACCTTTGTGTTACACAGTAAAATGTCACTGCCATCATGTCAGTCTCCCTACTGTGCTATAAACCACATTCACCTATACTCATGCTCCTCAAAAAAGGCTAAAAAAACCCTCTTTGCCTAAGTTAAATGGATCATCGCGTCTGTTAATCAAATAACCGCGCTGACAGGCGGAGGCCAATGTATCTGATGCACTGCCAGCACGGAAGCACACGTCTTTTCCACGTTGGTCCCATTTTAACAAATAGCGCACCCTCCGTTTGTCCTTTTCGCACTGACCGGATCTCCTCTATAGTTGATCTGCGATGTCAGCGCGGCAGCCGAGTGTCTCACCCGCGCTGATCCTGTTTGGGCGAATTTGTTCTAACAACCAACCTTCCAGATCCCTCCAGACTTGGTTGTTAGCATTTTTGAGGTCGCCATCCTTTCTCTGGCATGTCTGTTCGACTGACCATCCACTTATCTTGGGGGAAAGCTCATCCTTTACCTATTCATGGAGACTCCTTCTTCTTTATAAGCCTCCCCCATTGCCCATGAGCAGCTAGTTTGGAACATATAGACTTTGATTGAGGAGTTCTTAGTGCATTAGTGCTGCTCTTTGTAGGCATTTGGTGTGTTGTGTGAGGATTGCTTTGAGCTTGAGAAAGGTCATGAGCTTGTTGCCTTGTATGTGAGAGAGAGACCTTTTGACTTGGGAGATTTGTTCCAAAGGTGAATGCTTGGAAGATATGCTGGTTGGACCCTCTAGAGAAGGACTCAGCGTCAGGACTTCGGTTGTACCTTACTCTACTTTTTGTTAATAAAGATAGATGACTACTCTTATGGTTCCATTTACATTTGTTCAATGATTGATTAATGCAAATTGTATCTTTCCTGATCGATACATAGTTGTTGTTAGTATATTTTACGCTTGTGTTTTCTCTCTTTTGCTTGTGCAGGTGTTCATCCGCGAGGATAGCGGGGGATTGTGATCGGCTGGAGCGAAGGAGCGAGAGGAGTATCTCTTTGACAAACAAGCATTGGAATCCAAGTAGGTTATTCTCACCCACTTGTTAATTACAACTAGGAACCTGCAGTGTAGCATTGTTCGATTGTTGCTAGACCCCTGTTGGGCTAGTAGGGATCACCTCTATCCGTAGAGGGGATTTACCTATCCAACACTTTGAATTCAAACCAGTAAAATTAAGTGCAAACTCTTTTGTTACCTGTGCATGCCCTCGTAATTTTTTACAAAATCTCCAGCACCCGGCATCTTTAAATGCCTTCTTCATGCCTTCATCTCTCAAGGTTATGTCTAGGCCTTCAGGTTCATTCCTTTGGAATTTGCCGGACCTGTGCTCCTTTCTCTCCATCTTCACTTCGAAATCTTCACGGCCAAATTCTTACTTAGAAATCTTCACAGCCAAATTTTAATAATTCCGGTCGAGATGGTTCATCTTCCTTTTTAACTCAGCCCCGCTTGTAATCAGGCTCGCTTGAACAGCCTCGCTTGAAATTCAAATTTGAAACATGACTGGTTACTCATGCAACACTCACGGCCATTATTACGACTATGCACGGTAAAATCTCTTGGGAATGAGATTTCCATGCATATCAAAAATCTATTGGTGGAGTAGCGGAAAATGAACGTTCAGGCATGATTTCAAGAGGTACTCAAACTGACATGAGTGGACGGACATGCTGACTCACCTATGGACTTGACATTTTAGGAAAGATTCGCTACGGAATGCATGAATCCATGATTTCGCAGCGCTGTTAGTTACATTTTTTAATGATGCGCTGCGAAATGGCTTAATCATTACACGCTGCGAAACTGCTAGACTATGATTGCGCTGCGAAATGGGCCAATAAGACTACGCTGCGGAACCACTAAAGGACAAGGTGACTTGGCATAAACAAGACATGACTTATGGAATAATGATGAATGGAAAAAAGCCAATAGGAGCAGAGTCTAATGTAAGTTTAAAAACCTTTAAAACTCTGATTCCTAAGTGAGACAAATAAAAATGGAAACAGCTTAAACATAAACCTTTTTCATCAGACTAGGGCATGTAACTGTATGCATTAAATGTTTAGTTCTAAGTGATAACACAAACTTTGCAAGACATTCAGATCACATGTACTCCACCTATCTCCATTCTATGTGATAATACAAGTACCATCAGTATTTAAAAGAATCCAGTCATGCACTCCAAGACCAAGCACATACCCATCAATTACCATTTTCTATGTGAAAAAGTGCTTGAACAAAAGGTCAAATTTGAGTATGTTCCCTCCAAAGAATAGGTTGTCAATATATTCACTAAACCACTGCCCAAAAAAACATTTGAATATCTCGGACAAAAGCTAGGAGTAGTTGCTGCATCATCCTATTGTTAAATCCAATTTTTTCAGAGAAAGGTTATTGTACACGTGTTTGATGAAGTATAGTCGCGTACATAAACGAGTTTCTATGGGTCAAGGAGTGTATATGTTTTTGGGATAGGAAAAACAGTGGTGCGGGCTCTTATATGGGTGCTTTATCTGATATTGATGATTACGGTCTATCGATATGATTTGTTCATTAATTTTTATCTGATTGACAAAGATGCCTTGATCATTGACTTGTTCACAATGCACAGGTAGCACAAGTTCAGGGGGAGCATTAGTCTTCACATACATTCAGCATTGTTGCCATTATGGTTGTTGAGTCCAGCTATGGCTTTAGATATTTATACCATTTGTTGCTTAAAGTCATGTAAAAGTCTAGGGTGTAATATGTCTTCTCATACATTTGAATGAGTCCTCTTGGACAAATGATGTAATTGGTATCCCCACTTTGCATGGGATGGATGATGTAATATTTATTATTTCTGTCATGAATAAACAATTGGTATATCCCCAATTGGTTGGGTGGATGAGTCAAAATTGATATATCCCCACTTGGTTGGGAGATGGATGGATGTATGAGTCATTGGTGATAGGAAGGCCATACTCACATAGTTGAGTTATAGAGTCATGTTATTCTTTTGGAGAATATTTTTCAGACTCTACATGTCCATGGGGGGGCTTGGATGGTTTCAATGCATCTCAGCATGTACAAAGGGGAACTTAATCAGAGAATTCAACATGTACTCAGGGGGAGCATGGACAACATAATGTATGTCAAAGGTAGATAATATCTTGGTCCGCCCTTTGCCCTTGCTATCAAAGGGGGAGAGTGTCTTGGTGTTGTTGTTGCCATCAATTCCAAAGGGGGAGATTGTTGGAATTATGATACAGGTGTTGTCCTTGATGGAAACTCATTCAGATGATAGTTCATAGTGCAACAGTCTAACAGCAAAGGATTACAGATCAGACTCCAAAGAATGATGAAAGAGAGGTATACGTTGGTTCACTTTGTCCAAGAAGCATATACACATGGGTTAATAGAACAAAAGAAGCATATAACATATACACACACTTTCACAGGAGGCAAAGTGCTTACTTGTTGGAAAACCAAGTTTTTGGTCTGAGGTATTTGGCCCAACGTATTTTGATCCAAGGTATTGGTCCAAGGTATTTGGTCTAAGGTATTTGGTCCAATGTATTGACCCTAGGTATTTGGTCCAAGGTATTGGTCCTAAGTGGTTTTGATCCAAGGTATTGAGAAAGGCTAAGAGTATATAAGGAGGAGAAGATCATTAGGCCAAGGTGTGCAAGTTAAATATCTTATGAGGTATGTAGGTTATGGGCTTATCGTGCTTTACTTGATCTGAACTAAGGATCTAATGATGGATCGAGATCTTAAGGCCTGAAAGGAATTATCATTATGTGGTTTGATCATGTATAGTTTATATCTGAATTACTGACGCATGTTTTATTCTGTAAATGTTATGATCTAGGTATGACTGAAGTCTGGAATAGCTCCAAAGTTATGAGTGAATATTACAAATATGTACACTGGTTGTCTTTGATAAAAGCACGTATACACGCTAGTTGGCTTTGATAAAAGTGCGTATACACACTGGTTCGGCACAAATAAGTAGCATATACATTATGAAATATGATATTTGAAGTTGTAGTTGGATCTGAATGTTGTTACAGAGTTCTAGGTTCTGCTTTGTGTTATGGTGACTATGTTTTTTATGACAATATTCTGAATGTTCAGATTGATTTATTGTGATTTGCTTCAGTGACGATGTGCTTTCCGTGATTCAATTGTGGGTGATTCAGATATTGATGATTGAGTTTTAGTGATTGGTTGATGTTGATGTTTTTGATGGTTGTATTTCAATGGTAATTAATTCTAAGATTCAATGTTGTTGATGGGTCCAGTACGAAAATTGGATGAAACGAGGCCTTCATGTATATTATTGTGTACAAGGAGCATCCAGTCTGAAAATTTATGAAACGTGGTCCCTGGAGGAAGAAAGAAGGTCGTAGCCTTCTGTAGGTCAGTGCCTACGTACTAGTAAACATATTGGCTATTGCAAGTGCTAGGGCATTGTAGCTCCCTTTCACTAGAAGCTGGAGAACGAGAGAAGGTTGTAACCTTCTGCAGGTAGAAGCTTACATACTGGTATGAGTCTACACCAATACAAAATTGTAAACAGATTTTCTTATTATTAAAAGAAGACAAAGGTGACAACAGCAAGTGGTTCTTACCCACATTGGGTTTCCACCTTAAATATTGGTGTTCATGTGTGTTTCCCATGTGTGATGCTTGGTTATACTTTTACTGCATTGTCTAATAAATCTCTGATATACTGGTTTAAGATCAACTCATGATAAATTGTCTAAATCACAAGTTCTCTGCATATATGCTGGTTTCTTTAAGCACAGTCACATGTACATGCTAGTTCACTTCACTAAAGTAGCGTATATAAATATATTTTGGCAATAAAGTTATTTCCCTGATAATACTGATTCACCCACCTCTCAGTATTATTTCCAACATATAACTTACTATGCTACGGATTCCTCGGGGACATGCATACTAGTCCCATTGCCTGCTTATCTCTTTTTAGTCTTGGTGTCCGAGGTGATTTACGGATTTTGGTTACGACACCAGTGCCTTCAGGAACATCCTGTACCATGGAGATCTACACAACATTGCCGATGGTTCCTTCTTTGTTATAGGACAAATTGACCTCCTAATCAACTCAGAGGAGAAAGACATGAAAGAATTACCATAATTGCAGGCCCAGAATCCACACTAACGTGTTTTGTACACTGATAACCTACTTTATAAAGCTTTTTTACAAACATAAAGGAGCGTCAGTCAACCTGCTAACTCTTTTTGTTAGACCAGGTGGAGCATTAGTTAACTTTAGTGATGCTCAAGTGGTTATGCCAACGAATACGCCATTAAATATCTTGATATTATTTCCCTAAATTTGCGCAAGAAAAGCAAGGAAACTCCAAAAATCAAGATATTTGGAGAAATTCTATTCCAAAAACAGAGGCAAATGGGAAAAAATTGGTAAACGAGGCAAGTTCACGGTTTTTACCCAAATGAACTATAGGTGGAGTTGGGAAGCCCTAAATCGATTGTTATTTAAGCAACAAGAGGGCCATTACACAAGGGTCAGAGAATTTAGAAGGATAGTACATGGTGTTGCTGTGATATTGTCATATTCTTGAAGGAGCTTGCTGAAAAAAGGAGAGAGAGAGAGGAAGAAGGGATAAGGAAGGTTGATACAATTGGATTGTTGTAATCACTCTTTTGTTCTGAATATAGGACTGCGGTTGTGTTCCACTACTTGAAGTGTCGGTGATATTGTGCATTTATTTGTTCATTCTGATGCTTGTTGTGTTGAGTAGATAAGTTACACATTTATACATGTTTGTTATGGATTCTTTCATTAATTGTCAGAAGTATATGTTGTAATTGGCCTGCTTCGTTCTTTTGGGCAGGAATCGTCTTGGAGTCGGTCAGGAGGAGTTCTTCTTACTGCATAGAGATCCCCAAGTGAATCTAGAAAGAACCAAAGGTGATCCTTTCTCCATATCCTATCAATATATGTCAGATAGATGAACATGTGTGTAACAGGTACCTTTTGTAGATAACCTTACGATCTGTCGGAAGTCCCGGGAAGACTTTCAAGGTAGTTTTCATCCCGTGCATTTTACCCCATAGTAGAATTGGCAACTCCGCTAGGGACTATACATTTAGTTCCTGGTTATCCGTGCTCCTCTCAGATCTCTTCTCTCTTCTATGAGCTTCCCACTTCATATCCTTCTCTGATCCACCATCTAGCTTGTTTCATCCTGAAAAGTTGCTTTCTCTTCAGAAACCAATCCCAAAAGCCCACTTTTTGAGCTCTTTCCCTCAATAATGCAGGTTGCTGGTCTAAATAGAGCTTTATAAATCTCTTTGACTGTGCACAGGAAGCATTAGTGGCCGAACTAAAGCTCTGTTTACACATAGACGGAGCATTAGTGACCCATTTCCATGTTTTTCAAGAGATCTTATGGACCAAAGGGGGAGGAACCTGTCCCAAGGGCTAAATTAGGATCTGAAAAAATATCATGCTAACAAATTTGTTGTCTTAAAATTTATTTTTTAAGAAAATGCTTTAGTTTTTCTCTCATAAAAGAATTTTTTGTTGAAAGAAAAGCTGATAAACTGTATATCTCCTTCTGTCGAAATAGTTGTACACTGCTTTGTTTTGGTTCAATAGTTGTTAGGGAATATTGAGCAAAGGAACTTTCGGTTATGCAAAGTGTTGAATGACTTTAGATGCACTGGTGAATACATGAATATGTGAAATAATACATGTGTAGAATAAGACTTGTTTGCATAAGAAATTGAAATTTGTTTTCAAAGCATAGTTTTGCACAGTTTATCGAGTCGAGAGTCTCATCATATTCATACGTCAAAACCCCCTCCAAAGACAAATAAAAAAGTAAACTAAAATTTACACTAAAATCAATCAGATACTTTTTTTTAGAGCAAACCAACATTAGATAGATTAGAACCTTCGGTTAAGAGAGTGAGTCAACTACCCAATGTTGCAAATCAAACTAGTGTCATTAAAGAGTGAAAAATCCTTCTTCACTCATATTACCAGGACCACTCCACTCACACTGGAGTGAAATACGAGACAACATCAGATTGTAATCAAAGGTAACCAGCCTTCTTTTACAACTCCTTTGGGCATTCTGTGTAACGGGGGTCCCTTCGGTGATTTCGAAACTGAGTCGGGGGCTCAGGTATTTTGCCCACACAACATGTTGTCTACGACTATGTCCCCCTTGGTAATTTCTATGATTTGAGGTATCTCTAGTGGCCAATACTTCTAGGCACTTACCTAAGGTTGCTCGGACGGGCTATCCTGGTACCTCAAACGAACGGACCTACTTTGTCTTCATTTTTTGGGAGGGTGCTCATCTTCACGAGAGTACTTGGCCCCTCAATCTAATGTTTGGGCGAAGCTCAAAAGTAACAATAATTGTACATTTAGCCATTCTTCTCTGTTAGTCATTGAGAGACTGGGTTTCATCTCTAGTAATCAGTGTTTATCAGATGAGGTAATTTCACTTTGTTTGTTGATTGTAATTTTTAGTGTATTTTTTCTTTTTAGGTACATGAGTGCTATCGTTTTTGAGACTTAAAGAATATCACCTTAAAAATTATCTGATAAAATTTACCAGTCATTGTGGCTACATCTGGCCCTCACCGTCTATTTAGACAGTTGTTAGGACTTCCTCCACTCACCGTGGAGGATCTACTGAGATCCACTGACTTGGATTCCTCATCTTTGAGGAATCAGTGTCATAAATCACACACAGGGTCTATGTGGACAATCGACAATTTTGAAATACCATAGGATTTCTTTATGGAAGGATTTCTTCCTCATTTTAACACTCCTTTTACAAATCTGGTGGACCCTATATTTACTCCAATAGTACCAATACTTTCTTCTTCAGTAGGTAGAACTTTCCCATCTATCCAGTTTGTGCCACAAGGGTCATGGAACTATAGAGACACTGTTGGTCCTCTACAACCACCCCAATCGACGGTCATTACAACACAGGTAATGTGGAACCCCGAAACCCCATTCATCTATCAGTGGAACTCGGGAAATGCCATGTTCCACTCCTATGGTGCACCAAAGCATACCTTCGACTAGTGCCACATATAGTGCTCCATACAACACTCAATGTGACACTATGGGCACGGTCCCAATTTACCAAAACCAAGGTCGGCAACCAATTTATAGTTATAATACCCAGATTCAAACATCTAAGGTAGTTCCCAATATGCACATGGTAGCGAGGAATGTCACAGTTCCCCCACCGTTCTCAGGCATGCATGGACAGTCGCTGATTGACATGAGTGTTCCCTTTGTCAATCAAAGCCATACGGTTAGTTCTGTGTTGGTTGGGAATCCACAAGGGATTCCCACCCAAACCATGGGGGCACCCTACTCACAAGTGTAGATGAGTCAAGGGGGCATTGCTTATACTGGGGGCAACTTCATACCCCAGTATCAAAATCCCCATGGCAATCCCATCTACAACACCATACCACAAAGAAACTGCTACACCACACAACCCATGTACACCATGGGGAACCAAATGATGGGAGGACCACAGAGCTCCTTAGGTCACCAATCATCACAATGGTCTGAGTCAAGGGCACCCAACAATTTATTTTTTTGGGCAACATTGGATATCCCCAACTTATACAAGTTTACAAATGACCCCATCTACCATAACCTAAAATGGCCGTTGATCCCACATAAAATACCGACGGACATTCCTAAGTTCGACGGAAAACAAGGGGAGGATCCGGGCACTCACATCACCACCTACCATCTATGGTGTGTTTCTAACTCTATGGTGGATGACAATGTTCGGTTTCATCTTTTTCCTTGCACCCTCACTAGCAATGCTACAGAGTGGTATATTACGTTACCACATGCGTTAGTGAATACATTTTATGCTTTAGCAATGGAGTTTCTAAAACACTTCCAGTTACCTATCTGTTATGATATTGGGATGGAACTCCTTACTTCGTTTCATCAAGATACCACCACCCACATCTCTGATCATATCCATGAGTGGAGACATAGGCGGAGGTTAGTCAAAGCTCCCATCCAGGGATTTCCTCTTAACAGACTGGTTCTATAAGTTGCTACTCCCAGAGATCACTAGAGATGTCGCTCTAGGTGGTGCGGTTATGGAGGACCAATCCATACGTCGTGCCTAGCACTTGGATTTAATTTATTCACAGTCTAGCACTCTCTACGACATTATCACCTATGCTCCCGGTAACCCCAATCCTCCGACCACTCAATGCCCTAGAGCGCATGCCGACGAGATCATCAGCACAACCTCCACGAGCGCTGTAAAACAAATCAATGGGTATGTTGCCAAGTTTCCAGTGGACCCATCTACCAAAACGACTGCTCTTCCTACTACTACGATTAACTTTGTGTAGTCTACACAGAAATCCAGTAGCAAGAACAAGAAGAAATAGAGCAAGACTGCTCCTTTTGAGGAGCAGCCATCTAAGCAACCCAACCAGAAATAGAAGGTCGTTGCACCTACTGATGCGGAAAAGGATAAAGGCACCAACTATTCATGCAAACTCTGTCTTGAAGAACACGTAACCTAGCGTTGTCCACGTCTTCAAGAATGTATGGATTACCTTGCCAAGAAAGATTCTGGTAAGGCACCTGCTGTCCTTAGAAATTCTTTTCCTAATCAACCGTAGCAAAATCTTGTTACCAACCAACCACAACCCATGTTAGGGGGCAGCAACAAATTGCAACACCCTTTAGCTGGTGAAGGAAGTTCTACCATTTACACATTTGAAACGGTATAAATAACAACTAGAGATAAATCTTATGAAACTCCTATCGTTCCGGCAACAGAATCATCTACAGGTCAAAACCCATCGCTGCCCAACGATTTGCAAATCGAAAGGCCAGTTGGGGACTTTGTAATTTAAGCCCCCAAGGGGGCACTTCAACGCACAATGCACAACACATCTGCATGTGCCGCCCAACACTACAACACTCTAGAGGATTTGGCGCAAGCACCGTCGGCTATGTTGGCGCTTGAAGTCTTACAAACATGCCCCAACCAAAGGAAAGCTTTGCTTTCAAATATCAAGGGTATTGACCCTATGGATTCCACACTTGCTATTTTTGACATGGACAAGTGTAAACCTCCCCTTTCCCACTAGCTTACATTTCATATGCATATCACTTCAAAAGGGAAAGGTATACACCAAACTATCATAGATGAAGGTGCTTCAACCTGCATCATGTCAGCTTCATGTTGCCTCGCCTTGGGTTCCCCAACCCTCTCCCCATCATCAAACTCCCTTAAAACTTTCGACGGCCACACCTTTGTCCCAAAAGGATACTTAGCCATTTTTCCCATCACTTTGGCTAGGAAAACCATAATGGTGGATGTAGAAGTCGTGAATGAGAAACTCGACTATAATCTATTGTTGGGTCGTAGTTGTACATATGCCATGATGGCCATTGTATCCATTGTCTTTTGTATCATCCAAATTCCATTTGATGCAAAGATCATTACCATGGATCAGTTTCCTTTCTGCACCCCTAATTATTCCCCCTTTACCAAGTGGGCCTGTACCCCCAGTAGGAGGTGGAACTGACTGCTACGTCAGTATCAGTGCTGATCTATTGAAGGCTTCTTCCCTCATGGGTTGTTTCCCTCTTCAGTTGCCCAAGGTTCCATAGATGGTCAATATTCTTTCATCTATTCCTAATGAGAAAATCGATCCATGGATCCTACCAGCTCCTTCAGACATTAACAGATACGAGGAGAAAATGCTGCTCTCACCAGCTGAATCGGCCTACCAAGCCATTCAATTTGCATCTGAATCTCCAGTCACTTTGCTTTCAGACAAAAGTACCACTGCCCTTCCCATAATTTCTCTTTATTTCTATCCTCTCAATCAAGTCCTATCAGTGGACGAAGCTATTGGAGAGATCACAACATTAGAAGAGCGACCTTGGGAGGATTTGTACCATCATGTTTCGATATCTGATTCGGACATGATGCCTCTTCAAATCCTATCACTTGATGCACATGAAATCATTTCCTCACCATATACGACTATCCAACTTTTGGACTTGGAAGGAAACAGGAGCAATATTTCACAAACATTGCTCCCCGATATTTCTATCATGACAGGCATTGTGGAAAACATATAGAGTGGAGCCAATCACAATCCTGAGGAAATTGTGAGCTTCACCTACCCGTTTAGGGACTTTTGCGATGTTTTTCATTGTCTTATGAGGAAATGCATGGCATAGACCCTTCTAATGTCAAGCATGAGATCGAGAAAGATCAAGCATTATTTTTATGGTATTTTTCCTGCTCGTTAATCCGAAAAACCTCAAGTCTTCTTCTTTGGGCTTGTTAAACTACTACAAAGACGAATAGAGCACTGTTAGGGATATTTTATTGCTCTTTAAAAAATATAAACATCCTCGAGATTTTGTCCTTGCGCTCATTAAATCTATGCAACGATGAATAGAGCACGTTTGGAGACATTTTATCTCTCTTTAAAACATATAAACACCTCTGAGTTTTTGTGGTAGAGCTCATTAAACATATATACCACAACCTGTAAAACACTTTTTTTGGGATATTTTATCACTCTTTAAACAATACAAACATCCTCGAGTTTTTCATCCTTTGCACTCGTTAAACATATGCAAACGATGCTATAAGCACCTCTTTTTTGATCTAGTTCTAGCTCATAAATTGAAAAGGACCAAATGGAGCATCCTTTTTAGGCACTTTCTTCTCGCTCCTTACACTAAAAAAAATCCCGAGTTGTGTCTTGCTACTCGTTAAACATGCTAAAGATGACCCAAGCATTCTTTCAGGTACTTTTTTCAAGCTCATTAAAAAATGAAAAAACAAGAGTTGTTGTTACTAAGCTCATTAAAGTATCACAGAAAAACACGAGTTTAGTTCGTCGCCTCATACTCGTAACAAAATGAGGATGACATCTATTAGAAAAAGGTTTCTCTTTATCCATTTCTAGTAGATTAAATATGGAAAGGTAACTGATACGGGTATAATATTAACCTTTTGTTGCACCCATTTAACAACTATGACAAAGGGACCACCATGGAGTCTCTCTTTACGATCTTTTCATACTCTCTAAAGATGAAAAGATCACCGAGTTGTCTAGTCTGGACTCTTTAAATACATAGACAAGATATAGAGTCGTTCTTTTTACAATACTTTTCAGACTCTTAAAAGATGAAAAAATCGACGAGTTTGCCTATCTGGACTCATTAAACTAATCAGATAGGGCTAAGATTCATTCTTTTTGCGATCCTTTTCAGACTCTCTAAACATGAAAATATCGATGAGTTTACCCGTATGAACTCATTAAAATCAGATGGGGAAAATGGAAATACAATCGTATCCTGAAGAGTGGTTTGGCAGCAAAATTTCCCTTGAACATGGCACTCCCTCAGATAAACTGTCATTTTGATAGCCTCTCAATATGAACCCTACCAACCTATGACTTTTTAGCCTATATACCCTGATGCCATTGCATCTCCATATCTTAAACACTTTGTAGTGTTCATGAGTCTAGTTATGTCTGGTTAAAACTCTTGTCGTGCCTTCTATTGTTCAAGGGTCCCTACTTGTTTCCTCGATAAAATCACCCTACATATCCTTTCATCATACCCTCCGTTGTTTAGACCCAAAAGATAAAAAGAATCTTCAAAAAACAAAATCATCCTTGTCCGGTTCCGTGTCAACTGATGTAGGACACATCATTGCCTACCTTTTGACAGATTCCTATCTATCGACTTCAACACTCTATCTAGGAAGATAACCGAGAAACACTTTCAGTGCCTTGGTGCTTGCAAACATTAGTGGCAAGTTACCTTCTACTTGATCACAGGTTTTCATCATTGGCCCCTGGTTAAGCGATTCTATAAGTGTTCGACAACAAAAAATCTTTCACACTTGCTAGTTTGCACAA
This sequence comes from Pinus taeda, assembly GCA_000404065.3. Taxonomy (NCBI): domain Eukaryota; kingdom Viridiplantae; phylum Streptophyta; class Pinopsida; order Pinales; family Pinaceae; genus Pinus; species Pinus taeda. The sequence continues at coordinate 108,529 of APFE030942903.1, forward strand.
TGCATCTTCGAGACCATCACCATTATCGGTGGCCTTCCTCACATATGTTAACAGTCTCCATTATTTGCCGGTAATCATATGATTTTGTGCATGTTCGACGTCAACTCATTTTACCACATGCACCGATCTATGCTATTCGATGAAGTAGGAATCAAGACCTTGGGTAGAGGCTTGCCTCATTCAGCCTTGTTTCCTTTCCCAAGCTGCGATATTGTTATTTGAAGACAGCCATTTCAGGATAATCTATTATGACAATGGATCCGCCCTGTGCCATATTGGCAGCCACCATTGTTATATCCCTAAGGAGAAAGTTACTCTGACATAGCTACTGAGCATGGGAATGCCTAACTCAAGACATGATTTTAGCAATTCATATATATGTTCTCTTTTTGTATCAGGATTTCCTTATCACCTGAAACTTCTCTCTCTCTCTCTCTCTCTCTCTCTCTCTCTCTATAATGATTTTGACAAGAAACTACAGTATTATCATAAAGTGTTTCGGCCATCGTCTCTACCTCTAATCTCATACTTTAGGGGGCATATGTTATAGGACAAATTGACCTCCTAATCAACTCAGAGGAGAAAGACAAGATGACTGAAAGAATGACCACAGTTGCAAGCCCAAAATCCACACTAACGCTCTTTGTACACTGATAACCTGCTTTATAAAGCTTGTTTACAAGCATAAACGAGTGTTAGTCAACCTACTAACTCTTGTTGTTAGACCAGGGGGAGCATTAGTGAACTTTAGTGATGCTCAAGTGGTTATGCTAAGGAATCCACCATTAAATATCTAGATATTATTTCCCTAAATTTGCGAAAGAAAAGTAGGGAAACTCCAAAAATCAAGATATTTCGATAAATTCTATTCCAAAAATAGAGGCAAATGGGAAAAAATTGGTAAATGAGGCAGGTTCATGGTTTTTTCCCAAATGAACTACAGGTGGAGTTGGGCAGCCCTAAATTGATTTCTATTTAAGCAAAGAGAGGGCCATTGCACAAGGGTCAGAGCATTTAGAAGGATAGTACATGGTGCTGTTGTGATATTGTCATATTCTTGAAGGAGCTAGCTGAAAGAAGGAGAGAGAGAGAGGAAGAAGGGATATGAAAGGCTGATACAACAGGGTTGTTGTAATCAATCTTTTGTTCTGAATATAGGACTACAGTTTTGTTCCACTACTCGAAGTGTCGGTGATATTGTGCATTTATTTGTTCATTCTATTGCTTGTTGTGTTGAGTAGATAAGTTACACATTTATACATGTTTGTTACAGTTTCTTTCATTAATTGTCAGAAGTATATGCTATGATTGGTTTTCTTTGTTCTTTTGTGTAGGAATCATCTTGGAGCTGGTCAGGAGGAGTTCTTCATATCGCATGGAGATCCCTAAGTGAATCTAGAAAGAACCAAAGGTGATCCTTTCTCCATATCCTGTCAATATATTTCAGATAGATGAACATGTGTGTAACAGGTACTTTTTTCAAATAACCTTACGGTCTGTGGAAGTCTGGGGAAGACTTTCGAGGGTAATTTTCATCCCGTGAATTTTACCCCATAGCATTCTTTAATGCCCAAACCATCCTTAGTGGCTGTCATCATTTCTACACTGTATGTGGTCTTTCGCGAACTTAAGGGCTCTATTATCTCTCGGATCTCAATACTCTATGCTCTATTCAACCGCTCAAATATCAAATGACCAAGTGTTGTCTACTGGCTATTCCTTGGAGTTTTATAGTGCCTTTTGAATTCAAATTTGACCATTCCCCCCAATTTTGGGCCATCAATGCTTTCTTGGCGGCAGATTTTCTGAAATCTTGCCCATAACTCTTGTCTTAAATGCCCGACGCCTACTCCATTTGGCCTCAAATAGGACATCGCGTCATGAATAGGGACACCAATGATCACTTCCCAGCCTATCTGTGTAGTAGCACATCCCTCCATGCGCAGGCGCAAACCTTGTGATAGGTTGTTCCTGTGCACACCTCTCAGAGCTCGCAACTCTTAGGAAAAATACTTTATAGTCTCGTGCTCCCTTTTAACTACCTGGAGTGCTAAGAGTATTCTTCCTATGGCTAGTCAAGTGGTCACACCACTTGTGCAAGGCTCCATCTTGCTCTCCAATATAGTCCATGGAAAATCCTCATCCGTCATTATGGTGATCGACGCCACACACTCTATTATTTATACTACGCTCCCCTGGTTACTGCGGTTGGTGATATGTGGTCCTAGCCACGGCAGTAGATTAATCAATTATTAGCAATAGTCTTCTAATTAATTAGTATGATCATCTACACCTTGCCTTTCCATCCTTGGTTTATCGACGAGACATGCTCCCTTGATCTCTTTTTCCAAACTCTTGACCTTTTTGTCCATCAAAATGCTTTTCTTCCTTAGCCGTACTAGATCCTTTTCAAGTTCGCAAAGTCTAAGATTCCCTTGCTGAGTATCTTCCTGAAGTCTTATGTGTTCTACTTCACGTAGTTATGTGATTTCTTCATCCTGGGCTTCACGCACTATTGCACCTGCGGGTGCTATTATGTGTGGATTCATCTTTGCATGCTCCTCAGAGATTACAGTCCCTACTTCATTCCACAACCTTGGAATTGTTTTCGCGGTCAGGGTTTTGCACATGTTCCTATATGCCCATCGAACCACTGCTATGCACAGGTCCCAATCAGTACGTCTCACCTGATGAACCCGTTCAACACTTTGCACACCCTACCGAATGCTTCTCCGAGGATAATCTTTGGTGTGCTTCGCCTTTCCTAACACTGCGTTGTGTTCTTATTCTCTATTCTTGAGTGTTGTGTGCTTGGGTGGGCTACATGTCATATGTTTGTACCCATCAGGAAAGGTTGGCACACAAGTTGTTTTTCCCTTTGTAACTGGCTCTCATCCGTAGCTAGAGTTTTCCAAATCGTAGGTGCATCTTCCTTTTGAATTTGTGCCAATCCTTGGAACTCTACCAATGCGTACCCCACCATATTGCAGGTGTAGTGAGCAGTGCCCATTTCAGAGCATCAAAACGCTCTTGTTCTGGTACTTTGCTCTCAAATTTGTTCAGAAACTCATCCACTGTTGTCAACCCATCATAGCTAGGCAAATCCCTGATCTCCGTTGTCATGCAGCGCAATGATATTATCATCATGTTGCAATTAAGTGTTGTTACTTCATGCAACCGATTCTGCCATCTTTCTATTTCTTCGTTCAAATCTGAAGTGCAGGAGATTTCGTGCTCCCACAAAATCCTACCATCTACAGTTGGATTCACCCAATCCTCTTCTCACATGGTTATCTAGTAGATGCAATTGATATTGTCATCACTATCATCGTCGTGCACTGATTCAGTGTATTGCGCTCCTTCGGCCAGATCTAGTGGTACTACTATGCGTAGTGACTTTTTCTCAAAAATCATTTTGCACTTCTTTAGATTTATGACTCCATTCATATCAGTGACCCAGTATATGCCCATTAGCATGGGATAGGAATTTCTATCGTCAAAAATCTCTATCACTTCAAAATCCACCAGCACTTGCTCCTTCAATATCCATCGTTACCCCTTGCAATCTTCCCATGGGTAAGATCTTCTGCTGGTTTGCCATTCACAATTCAATAAGAGACCATTGTAGCGTGGGTCTACCCATGTCTTCCCATGTTTGTTTCGATAGTACATTCGTTTCTGATCTGAGATCCAGAATTACCTGATCCATTTCAAATTCTCCAATTTGCATAGTCAATCTCATTTCCCTTCCTGTGCGTAATGCATGCTTTCCAAGTTTCCATACCAGTCGCAGTTCTCCTGACCCTGCGCACCTAGTGATAAGTTCCTATAGTCCTTTTACAGTCTTGTTGTCGTGTAGCAGTTTCATGCATGTCTCCAGAAAGGTAGTGAGCATTGAAGGATCGATCCCTGGTTCAAGTTGATTCTTACTACCTGAAGTGGATGCCTCCGTGAAGCTCTTCTTAGCTTCCATGAATGTTTCCTTCGTGTTCTCCAAATCAAATTCATGTTCCTTTCTAGGAGCCTTGTGAACCCACATGGTTTCTTCTGACTACTTACCTTTATCATCTCTGGTTGTGATACCACTTCTGAGCACTATGTTCACATCCGGGTCCTCTTCGCGTGGCTCAGACCTCATCATTTGCAAATTCTTAGTCAGGGGAGGTTGGAGTACCCCTTTTTCACATAGTCTTGCTATCAATGTAGGGTAGTCTTTTGCCTCATGATCAAACTGATTACAGCACAAACATGATGTTCTCATTGGATTTGTACAATAGCAGGAATTGTGCCCTGGCCCTCCGCAGTTGTAACAAATCAATTCTCCACGACCCCGTCCTGGTCCCATTCCACCTCGACCTAATCCACAGTGTTATCAGTAAAACTAGTGTCTATTCAGAGCTGCTAGTCCCACTAAGACAAGTAGTTATCTTAGAAGAAAACAATTTAAATTCACTTGTGTTTTCCTTTATGAGAGATAGATGAGAGAGAAGCAGAGAGTACCAACCTCAGTCTTTCGCTTGGCTCCTCGCTTATTTCCTCTCTCCCTTGATAGAGCTTTTGACACTCCTTTCTCACTTTTATCACTTCAAAGAACACCTGTAGAGTCAAAGCAGCAGAATACCATCAAAGCATAGAGATCTATAACCATAAAAAATATAGGATTAGGTGTATATTAACCATACAAATGCATACACAAATACAAGATTTAGAAATATACAAGTATATGGAGGAAAACTCAAATAGCTTTATTAATAAAAGTAGTAGAAGAATGGATTACAACCCAGATGTATGATCCAGTGCCATCCTCCCAGCATGAAAGCCCTCTTCACCTCATGAAAATATAGATCACCCAACAATACAATGCTTCACAGAGAAACCAACAACACTTCCTTACAAAATACAAAATTCCAGCCTCTAGACCTCTAGGATGAGGGATCCATATATAGATATTTGCAGGAGGGTGAGTTAGCTTCTGGGATTTTGATTAGTGTCATTTCATTGATAGTTCTTGGTTCCACCTAGAGATTTCATGATCTCTTACTCATCCTTGGGCCAATTCAGAGAGGCAAGTGTCAAATGAGCAGTTTCTAGAAGATTCTCTAGGTTTCCACCTAGCAAACTGCCTCTGTCATTTGTCTTCTCTCACTCATCGTACCCTTTGCATGTGACAGGTGAGATGCATCACACCCTGAGCATGGAACAGTCTGTATGGCCCAGTTTTAACCGGTTCTGAGTAGTTTTCCAGGGAGAACTTCTGGGAAATGATGTAATGAGTTGACCTTGTTCCTTTAGGGTATGAAACAACACTTTTAGGGGCTTAGAAACCCTTGGTTTATGGACATATGTGATTGGGGTTGAAATGCCCAAATATGTCTATAAAAGTTACCCCCTAAAGCATGAGGTCATAAATCTTCTGATGTCGGGTGAAATGCTTTATCATGAGGATCCGAGGTTTTTCGAACTGAAAGGTAATCTGTAATAAGATACAATACAATACATTATCTTCATAATATTTCCATGATCTAGCTGAGGCAGGCATCCCCATGCTCAGCTTTATAAATTCATTTTCATGTACATAGGATAGACAATTGTCTGTGTGGCAGACTAATGATTCTGGTAGAGCCATCATCCCTTAACTTGGATGATTATCTATGTAGCTATAGAGTACATTTGATGTCTTTATTTTTCTTGAATACATCGCAGCCTAGATGGATGAAACTAGATCTGAGGTCTTCAAACTCGTTCAATCTTTTCCTGAAGTACAAGTCGATCCATGTGAAAAGATGTTCTGGTGTCGAACATGGAAAGACATTGCCTGATTACCAACCAATGATTGTTATAGCTCCAAATCTCACTATTATGGTTTGTGATGCTGCACTCATGGCCTAGGGCAACCCCTCCTTCCAGACCTGGTCCCAAATTTAAAAAAATAGTGTTTTATTCCCTGTATGTGACATTGCCCTGAGTTAAACGCGTGTATACGCAGGTTAGTATATACCCAACCCGCGTATATGTATTAAAACACTTAAAAAAATATAAAACTCCTTATTTTCGGGTGGAGATCGTGGGTTTTACCTGCTGATCACCTGTTAGTGCCTGTGGCCCAACTGTTCCCAACCAATTCCTAACTAAAAAACTACTTTGGGATTGGTATAAAAAGACATCAAAGGGAAGGCCTAAGGAGGAGAGGAGGGAGAGAAAGGTTACTATACTGATATTTTTCCCCTGACCATGTCTGAAGACCCTTGTGCCTTCTGCACTTCTCCCATTTGTACAGGAAACCTTTGTTTCCTTGTGATTTGATGTTCATCCACTAGTTATGGCATCATGGAGTGAGTCTTGGAAGGAGATATGCTAGAGGCTTGAGGTTGAACGGATCCGGAAGGAAGGTTTGCTTGGAGCCTGCGAAAGGTTATTCAGGTGATATTACTCCTTTTGTACATTCTATTTGTCTATAATAAAGAAACATGTCTTGGTTCCCGATATGCTTCTTCTTTATGTTTATGATGTTCATGTTTGAATTTCATGTATGAATGGTTGTTTAAAGTTCATAACTAACTTCCTTCTTTTATAACATAAAGATGATTTTTATATAATTCTTTGTCCATATACTGCTGCCTTCTTTGGAATTGGTTGTTTTGCAGGACAAAGGAGCGAAAGGGACTTGAAGAAGGGTTTGGACCCTTGAGGAACTTCTCGAACGTAGGACCTGAGGTACGCCCTTCTTACTTTAGATTTTTCTTATTATAGCGTAATGGTTGTGTGAATGTGTGTTTCTCTGTTTAGACAACTTTCAGTCTGCTAGGGTTTCCACCCAAAAGCCCTAGGGGAGCAAACCCTCAACACTTTTGGGTCAGCATTTGTAAATGAGGTTGAGTTAGACATAATTCCTTTGGGTATATGTGGAATTGTTTTATGAAGTCCTTACTTGTATGATAGAAAAGATATTTTCTATAGATCTGAGAACAAGTATCTACTTATTAAAGATGGAATCAAATGCTTTGTAATAGCCCATAAGCTCAAGAATAATTATACTCTCATAAACTCAGGGCAGATGAAAAGAATGATAAATTCATGCAAACAATTTTTACTGATGGTTGTAAAGGAAAAGAAACTTTATAAAACCAATGTATTTAAGGGTTGTAATGCTAAATAGCAAGTTGATTTAGAAAATTTTGTTTCAGAGTATGATATCTTGTTTCAAGAACCTAAAGGGTTGCCACCAAAAAAGGAATTAGTACATGATATTATTTTGTAGCAAGATGCTCCTTTTCCTAACATTAGAATGTACAGATTGTCTGCTTTAGAGAATGCTGAAATCAAGAAGCAGGTGTAGGAATTGCTCGAGAAAGGGTTCATCAGGCCTAGCACATCACCATGTGGGTCACCAATCGTTTTGGTAAGAAATAAAGATGGCTCATGGAGAATGTGCATTGACTATCGAGCACTAAATAAGATAACAATTAAAAATTGTTATCCCCTTCCTTGCATAGATGATCTTTTAGATCAATTTAAGGAAGTTGTTTATTTCACCAAGCTAGACCTACACAGTGGATACCATCAAGTCAGAGTGGCAGAACAAGATGCATGGAAAACTGCTTTCAAGACAAAGTAGGGATTGTATGAGTGGTTGGTTATTCCTTTTGGCTTAACTAATGCTCCTGCTACTTTCATGAGATTAATGAATGTTGTACTCAGACCTTTTCTTGATGCTTTTGTTATTGTGTATCTAGATGACATTTTGATTTTTAGTAAAACGTGGGAAGAACACTTAAAGCATGTTAAGCAGACACTAGATGTTTTGAAAAGAGAAAAACTTCATGTTAAACTCTCAAAATGTGAATTTGGCAAAACATCTCTAAATTATTTGGGTCATATAATAGGGGGTTGTGAATTGAATATAGATCCCTCTATAGTGGCAGTCATTGTAAACTGGCCTAAACCCAAGTCTGCTACAGAAGTGAGAAGCTTCTTAGGGGTAGCACATTATTGGAGGAAGTTCATTTCTAAATTTTTCTCAATTGGAGCTCCCTTACATGCTTTAACAGGATTGAACAAGGTGTTTTAGTGGGGAGGAAAACATCAGAAAGCCTTCAACACCTTGAAAGAAAATATTAGTACAGCACCTGTACTAGCACTGCCTGATCTGCAAAGACCATATGAGATCTAAACAGATGCCAATGACTATGCCATGGGAGTAGTGTTGACATAGCACGATAAACCCATATGTTATCATTCTGAGACTTTTAATCCTACAGTAGTTAACTATCCTACATATGATAAAGAATTGTATGCATTAGTTCAGAGTGTGAAAAAGTGGAAACGTTACTTAATGGGCAAAGAGACAATAATACATGTTGATCACCAACCACTTCAATATCTACACTCCCAAACTAAGTTACAGCAATCAAGACACTATAGATGGATGGGTTTTGTACAACAGTTTCATTTAGTCAGCAGATATAAAAATGGCATACACAATAAAGTTGCAGACATGTTATCTAGACCCATTATAAATGCATCTACTATACTTAAGCATAATTCTGTACTACATGAAAGCTACATTGAACAATATGGTCAAGATATAGATTTCAAAGATGTATATGCAACTTTGAGTTAAGACAAACGGGTAGAAGAATTGGATTATCATGTAAAAGACCGACTCTTGTACCATTGTGGGAAACTCTGCATTCCACAAACTGAGAGAGTAAAGATAATTAGAGAAGCACACACTTCTCTGATATCAGGTCACTTTGGGGTAAGCAAAACAGTTGCACAGCTGCAAATATTTTGTTATTGGCCAAAAATGTATGAGACAGTTTCTAGATATGTAAGAGGGTGTACTATGTGTGCTAAAAGCAATCCCAACAACATAAAACTAGGCTTGTACACTCCATTACCAGTACCTTCTCACCCTTAGGAAAGTGTTTGCATGGATTTTGTTGGAGGAATGCCTAAATCTAGGAAAGTTCATGATTATATATATGTTGTTGTGGATAGGTTCAGAAAAATGTGTATTTTGATACCTTCTAATAAGCAAATTACAGCTGAACAAACTGCAAAATTGTTCTTTGAACATGTATGGGTTCATTTTGGATTACCCACTTCCATTCTATCTGATCGAGACACTCGATTTGTGGGGAAGTTTTGGTCAATTCTATGGGAACTGATGGACACCAAAATCAAGAAAAGCACAACTTTTCATCCACAAACTGATGGCCAGACGGAAGTAGTTAACAAGATAGTGATCCAGTTACTCAGAGGATATTGTAGCAAACATCCTAAGCTTTGGGATGAACATTTGTGTTATGTGCAGCATGCTTACAACAGAGAAAAACATTATTCTACACAGAGATCTCCTTTTGAGACCTGTTTTAGTTTCACACCAAGGTATCCTTTGTATTTTGTCTTTGGTAAAGATACCACAGTTGATGGACACAATGATGTGGACAGGGCAACTAGGTTCATTGAAAAAATTAAGGAGATCCACGAGGCAGTATAGGAATAGCTGGAAAAGAGCCAAGTCAAATATAAGGCAAGGCATGACAAGCATCTTATGGAGCATAGCTTCCAAGTTGGTGACCAAGTCTAGTTGTATATCAGTAAGGACAGGATGCAAGGTGAAGGTAAAAAGCTAAAGCCTATTAAGTATGGACCTTTCAAAATACTTGAGAAGATTGGTGAAAATGCTTTTCGCCTTGATCTACCAGCTTACATGCACATCTACTCAATCGTAAATGCAGATTGGTTGAGATTGTTTGAACCCTCACTAATTAGGATCCCGAAGAGCAGAGTCAATTGCCTTCTATTGATGACCTGCTTCCTGAATATCTTAATGAATTGCAGGAAGACACAGTTATGGACACAAAGTTGAGGAAAACACGCAGAGGAGATGTTGAGTACCTCAGAATAGGGCTCAAGGGTTCAAAGCCGAGCAGTGCAAAATGGATTGGGATTGGACAAGTGAGACAATAGTACCCTCACTTAGTCGATGCTTAAAAACCAACTTTTGGTGGTCCAAAAGCTTTTTCAGTGGGAAGGCCGTGATCCGAATTGGATCCATGAAGAATAATCAAAGAACCATGACTATATCAAATCAGGACAAAAACTTCAAATTCAAGAGCACAGAGAGATCAGGAATACCTCTGAATAGTGGCAGCCAGCGAGGAATGACGAGGACCTCGGTCAAAGCACACTGACCGAGGCCCATGGAGACTGCAAGGAGGCCAAACTAGCACCTAGGAAGCCTAGATCAGGAAAAGGAGGCTATTTCTGATGTGCGATTCGTGCATTGCTAGGTAAAACCCCTAGAAATGGAAAGGCCCCAAAGCACTCGGTCACATGGAAGCTGGAAAACTATAGGGAAAATGCTAAAGGCTAAAGGTGGGACCCGCACTCCAAAAACCAGCGGTATATATTGGGGAAACCCTTGGGCGGTAAGCAGATTTGGAGAAAAATGAGTGATTCCATTCAGCACCCGACATGTGGCAAGCGGAGGAGAGAGAAAACCATCGCTCATTGCATGCTAATGGTCAAGAAAGTCAACCACGCGAAATGAACAAATGGCGTCAGATCTAAAGGCTCCAAATCTAATAGCTGAGAATGTGCCCGATGAAAGAACCAGATTTGACAGGGGGATAAAGCCAAGATCTACAAAGATTTGAGGTCTGATTTGACCGCCGAGATGGCAGATGACTCATTCCATGAGGAAATTGAAGAACCGAACCGACAAGGAAGAGCTAGCATAGTCGCAAGAGGACAAGTGGCCACTCCCTGTGAGCCGTTGATGATGACGCCAAAACAGGAAATTCCAAGCGAACAGCAGCAGGCGATCCGACGGAGGAAGAAGGGGAATCAAATAGTCGTGAGATCAATTGGATTTAAAGCCATGAATAGAAAAAGAAGAAGACACCGAAGATGGAGAAGAGAAGAAAAGGAAGAAGACAGAGAAAATGAAGAAAAGATAGTGAAGCAAAAGTAGAAAGATAGAGGGTCGAGCTGACCACAAGCAACATTGAGCACTAGAGAGCTTGAGAGGTTCAAGCCATCCCTGAGAGGATTCGTCAGGATTGAGCACCACATTGGGCTCCTTCCATTAAAGACCAGAAAGGTCAAAAGCTGGGAAGGAAAAGAGTTTGTGCACTCTAGTGGCTTGGGGAATCCAAGAACCACCCCGCCAAGCAAATTTTGTTTCAGGAGACTCATATTGAGCTCCTCATTGTAATTCTCTGCTTTAAGACACAATAAAAGAAGGCCACCATTGAAAGCTGGATCAGAGATGTAGCCCTAGAGGATAGGGTGAGCTCCTTATTAATTTGTTGTGTTCTTGTATTTGCTTATTGTATTTCTCTGCTATTTTCCATTTTCCAGTGTTTGTGTATTTTGCAATCTGATCGATCCGTTGTCTAAAATAACATAGATACATACTAGCACATGAGTCTATAATACCTTCATTTAATAAATCTTTAACTGAGATCACTCACATGGTGATTTTTAGATCAATAATTTTCCACTTACTTCTGCCTCTTTCTCTTTGTTTTAGGTTGTTGCTGATGTCCATTAATTCTTCAAACTGCTGCTGGTTACTTCCACTTTGTAGCTGCTGGTTTACTTTTTCTTCTTCTTTTTCTCTTGCTACCATTGTAGACATTGCGTCCACCCAAACTTCCTAAATATCTTTAAGGATATCTCCCTCTGCAAAATCGAACTTCTGCATTGAACTCTGTCTTTCTAGCATTCTCTCCAGCAATTGAACATTTCTGTTCCATGGATTAAACTCTTCAACATAATATTCTTCTTTCATTTTTATTTGGCTGCTCAACTGTGAAAAATTTCCTCCAACATTTGCAACTAAACCTGCATTCACAAAAAATTTGTTAAAATAAAAAAACATAAGGCTTCAGTGCCTTATTTTGCTTTGGCAACAATTTAGTTTGCTGCTCTATTTCTTTCTCCTCTGTCAGCACATCAGTATGTTTTTTTGAACTCTCAAAAGAATTCATGAGACTGTCAACTAGTCTCTTCTCCATGTCATCTGCTCTAATGATGTCTTCCTTCTCTTGTCCACTGTAGTGAACTCCTTCTTCTACAATCTCACTGTCATACTCTAAATTTTCCAGCAAGTATTCCAGCAATGAAATTTATTTGTGACACTTCATAAGTATTTCATCATCACTTATGTTTCCTACATTTATACACAAATTATTTGTTTGGAAATAATAAGGTTCAATAGTCTCAACTGTTGCTTCACATATCAGCTCTTCAAATTGAATTTCAACTCCTTCTTTCACAAGAACTTGTTCCTATGTTGTCACATCTTCACACATCCATGCATTGTTAAGTTATTTCTGCTGCAATAAATCACTACTTCTCTCATTTAAGAGACATTCTCCATCATCCTTTATTTCAGAGTTTTTATATTCTGAAAGATAATTTTTCATACTTTTGACAGCCTTAACAGATTGCTCATCCTATGTAAAACACTGCTTTGTTAGTGTTCTTTCTCCCAAATTTAAATCCTTTACATAGGTTTCTTCCTTCTTAACATCCTTCAGTAGATGTTCGTCTTCTTTCCTGACTGTCTCAACAACTTCCATGTCTATTTCCACTGTGCTTATATTCATGGTGAATTGATGATCCTTTGCTATGTTTTCAGCTAACATAGTCTCTTCTCCAAATTTGCCTTTAATCTCTTGTTGTTTACTTCCTCCAAGAGCTATCCTTTTCTTACCATCTACATTAAAATTCTCTTGTATTTGTTTTTCATCAATAACATTAATCAAACTCATTTGATTACCTTTCTAAGATAGTATTCTTTCATTCTTCATCAGAATAGGATCCTGATTCCTCATCTCTGTGACAACTTCTATAGACTCATCCATAGACTTTTTCTTTTGTATGCAGTCAAATTCTTCTTCTTCTGAGAAGTTTTCTTTATCACCTTTTACTTCTAAATCTTCATCTACTTTGAAGATATCTTCAAAAGATTGCTTTTCTCTTGCAATACTTGCTATCATACACAAACTATCAATTTTAAAAACATAAGGCCTTGTGGTCTCACTTGATGTTTCAGCCACCATATCTCCTTGTTGTTCCAAGTTCTCTTTATGACTCAGAAATACTTCAATGGTCTCCTCTTCAATCTCCTCAAACCCTTCACTTGGTTTCTTGATATCTTTGCCCAATTGTATATGAGACTTATCTATCTCATCTTCCTCTAGAACAGAATTTAGATTCCGCTTTTCTTCTTCCTCCTTTATGACAGTATCATAAAATTGTCTTTCTTTACATGTTTCACCTGCAAACATACACAAATTTTCACATTTAAAACCATGTGACCCTTTGAACTCACTTGAAATTTCGGTCTTCAAGTCTTCATCTTCACTTTCTCCTAGAATTTCTCCCTGTTCTGGTTCACAAACGGACTCCTCCATTTCCATTTCCAACTCAGCTTCTTTGAGTTTTTCCATCATCCACCTTACTTGCTTTTGTTGTAGCCTTCTTTGCATCTCATGCCACTTCACTGGCTTCTTCCTCAAGACCCAACATAGTCTCTATATTTCCTCTAGTATCCTCCTTAATGCATCGAGTTGTTATTTTAATCTCTTTGTCAATTTCCTCTTGACTCATCCTCTTGCCATTAGCCTTGGCATCCTATTTCTTCATCTTTCTTCTGTTGTGGTCTTCCTCAGAACCTATACTATGAATATCAGTAGCCATCTTCTTCTTCTCTATCTTCATGAGCTCCTCACTCACTCACTATGAGTTGCATTAAAGCCTCTGCAAAAACAAGTCCTCCTTATTGCAACTTACCTCACCAAGGTTTCCCTTGTGCTTGGTCTTTTGGCAAGCCCTTGGTTCTCTATCTCTAGAACCTCTTTTGAGCACTTCTCTTATCTCCTTCTAGGCTTCAACTCATCTGCACTTCTCAAGAACACAATTGTCCTCTTATATTTCAATCACAATGAAATACTTGGTTCTGACCACCTGTTCTTTCACTTAGAAAGTCTTACCAGCTTCCTTCATCCCTTAGCAATTCTACCCACATCCTTTGTGGAATTTCCTTTGTGATCTGCAACAATCCCACTGCAGTAACAAGTCTCCTTCTTACTACATATGCCTCACTAAACTTCTCTCCTTTGAGCTTAGTCTTTTAGCATCTCTTTGGCTCTTTCCTTTGGAACCAATTGAGCACTCCTTGCTCTATATTGTTGCAATATTCACACCTTCTTATGTTGTCACCTGCATATCAATGTATGAACACACATTCTCAACATGATCTTGTTTCACCATTCCACCTGTACCTTTAATGGATTGTCCTTTGTCTCTTGCATCTACAAGTTTTGCTACACATCACCTCTGTGTGCCTACTTTCTTTCATATTAGAATCTGATCCTTCCTTGCCTACATAAACATCTTTGACACATAACTTTGTTCTCAATTCTTTCACATAGAATTTCTTTGTACTATTTTAATACCAATTGTTTCAATTACAATTCTGCTCTGATACCAAATGATGTCGGGGTTACCCCTGCTTACACCCACAATATGCATGTAAAATGCATAAATACATTTGTCCCATGTATTTAACTCACCAAGGAGTCAAATCTTCATTTTCTAAGGTTTTAGGCCCTATTTATCAAATTCCCATGTGGAATGATTTATAAAAACCCAACAGAGGCTAAATCTAGCCCATATATACTTATTGGGACTTTAATCAACCCTCGAGCCTTCATATAAGACTTTATTAAAACATTTCGTTAATCCTTCCTATCAGGACTTAAAACCTCTTCATAACCTTTATAAAATCCTTCAACCGCATATATCTGTATAACCTTCCCCTCTCAACATTGGTTACATATATTTTAATACATAAAGCCTTCCATCCTTTGATAACGTTGATTTATATATAAGACCCCACATATGCACGCTTAACCCTTTATAACCATTTACAAAGGAAATATGTGCAAGCCATACCTTTTTGCTTTATATGACTTCTGCACGTCTCTTGAGGTTTCACCTTTATCACAATCGAGTATCGGCTCCTCTGCGGGTCACATTAATACAGTCTCTATCGCACCTGATATGTGATAACCCGATATCAGACTTCCAACTTTATATGTCCACTTCCATAATTCATCAGGTCCACTCCTTTAGACCTTTCCGCAACACTCTGCCAATCTTCGACCACCTCCTATCACCGTTCGCTTTATCGCTATCGACGCATCAACATTTCATAGTCCACCAACCTTTGAACTCTGTCTAATGCGATTGAAATTGGATCGCAACTGTTGATTGGTTCTCGATCCAACAATGGATATCCTTTCCCGATGCAAAGTTTCTCGACAATCCTCCATCGTTGATCTACACTTAGTAGATCCAATGGTCTATCATGAATTCAGATAGACAATAGGCATGGGTTTTAATCGCCTGATAGCGGTTTCCCCTCACTCCTCCGCTACTATGTGTCCTCCGATTAGTGGAATCGGAGCCAAATGGTAAAAACCGCTTATGGTTTTCCTTCTGCCCGAAATCCACTTCTTTGCCTTTGAGAACTTCTCTTTGCCGATTCTCCATGGGTTGATATGGGCCGTTGATCTATAAGACCTAACGGTTCATGTGTATCACCTCTTTACTTCTCCACTTGGCCCTTTTCCTTTGTTTTACGCTATCTTTTTAGCATTTCTCTATGGGTTTGGTTATTTCTTTAGGGTTTCATTCTTTTCACTCTTCTGCTTCCTTTGAGTTTAACTCTACAAATTCTTACTTTGCTACCTCTACAGAGCTTACTCTGTTCCTTCAGTTGGATTCTAAAACCCGTGATGATTCCTCTTAATCATTCTCTCCCTCTACACGTTCTACAAAACTATGTCTGCAACCCTGTTACAGAAACTACGAATTCATATGTAATTCATTCATAAAATACTCATTTCACACATTTACACAACTAGGAATAAACCTTTGTATACATAAATATAAACAAATGATTACATTCGAGACTCTGTGTCTTGCACAGACCTGATCTTCAACTATCACTGACCTCCTCTTTTCACTCTGCCCATAGGCGTACATTTATATTAGAAAGGTTATTTTAACTAATTCTGGTTCAAATCCTAGATCTACTGAACTGACTCCTAAATGTCCTCTATCCTCTATGTCCACTATTAACTTCATTTAATTCCTAAGAACTCTCTCTAGTTCCTCGAATCATGAAATTTTTTAAGAGTTATATTTGACTTTTAACTCTTTCGTCTTTATTAACCACTCATGCTCTCATTTATTCGAGAGAATTTACAAACAACCTCACATTATCTAATTAATGCTTATCCTACTCACTCAAAAGCCTAAATGTTACATTAATTCATCACTTAGGAATCTAACTTTCTTAAAAATACATGACCCCCTATGTCTACTAAAATATAATGATTTTCTCTTGGGTTGAATGCTCTTGCATCACAGGGGTAGCACCAGCATCAAAGGCACCTTATAGGATGAGAACTCAAGATTTGGTGGAACTAAAGTTTCATTTTAAGGAAATGTTTGACAAGCAATACATTAGGCCAAACATATTGCCTTGGGGTGCATCAATATTTTTTGTGAGGGAGAAGGATGGTACTCTTAGATTATGCATTGATTACAAGAAGATGAACAAGGTGACAATCAAGAATAGGTACCCATTTGTGAGAATAAATGACTTGGCTCACCAGTTGAAGGTACCAACAATGTTCTCAAATATTGATTTGAGATCAGGATATCATCAGGTACACATCAAAGAGGATGGCATCTACAAGACTATTTTTTGGACAAGGTATGGGCATTATGATTTTGTTGTGGTTCCTTTCGGTTTCACTAATGCTCCAACTACTTTCATGTGCTTGATGAATAATGTGTTGCGTCCTTATCTAGACAATTTTGTTATTGTATTCATTTATATATTCTAAGTATGAGGAAGATCATGCCAAACACTTAGAAACAATATTGAGATTACTAAGAGAGCATCAGTTGTATGCCAAGTTCGTAAATGCAGCTTTTTCAGATAGAGGTACATTACTTGAGACATGTGGTTTCCAAGGAGGGAATATCAGTGGATCTAGAAAGGATATGAGCCATGATGGAATGGACAACTCCTAGGAATGTGGATGAAGTTATATCATTCATGGGGATAACAAGTTAATACAAGTGGTCCATTGCGAATTTCTCATGGATTACATATCCTATTACATCATTGCATAGGAAAGGAAATAATTTGAATGGATAGATGAATGTGCATCAAGTTTTGAGGAGTTGAAGCAGTTGTTGAAAAATTCCCTAGTTCTCAAGATTGTAGATCTAGATAAAGAATTAGTGGTGTGCACAGATGCTTGCAAGAGAAGACTTGGTGGGGTCTTGATGAGTCAAGGAGATTGAATGACCATGAGTAGAACTATGTGACACATCATATTGAGTTGGAAATGATCATTCATGCATTGAAGATGTGGAGACACTATCTTCTTGGTAGGAGGCTTGTGTTGATGTACGATCATAGTGGGATGAGGTACTTGTTTGACCAACTGAATCTTAATTCCAGTCAAGCTCGATTGTTAGATACCCTTAGTGAGTTTGAATTTGAGATTGGATACATTAAAGGAAAGGAGAACAGGGTTGCAGATGTTTTCAGTAGGGCAATGCAGGTAAACCATGTTGCAACTACGATCTCTTATGGGACAAAGTTAGAGGATCGGATCTTACATGCAGGACAACGAGATGACAAGTATTAGTAGCTTAAGAACATGTTGCAATAGGGTATGGGTGAAAATGATGTGGATTATAATCTCATGACATATGGCTTGGTGATATTTAGGGACAAGATATATGTATCAAATGACAATGAGCTCAAGAATCTTATCTTGAGGGAGTTTCATGTCAAGCCATATTCAGGTCACCCGAGATATTGAAAGACATTGACAATTGTGAAGAAGTTCTAATATTGGCTGAATTTGAAGAAGGAAATGGTCAAGTTTGTTGCTAGATTCTTGGAATGCAGCAGATGAAAGCTGAGTATAATAAACTAGCTGGTTTGTTACAACCTATTCAAATTCCAGAGTGAAAATGGGAGGTCATTTCCATGGATTTCATCATAGGTTTTCCGAGGACATCGAAGAAGCATGATTCCATCATGGTTGTGGTTGATAGTTTGAACAAGGTGTCTCACTTCATTCCAATGAAGACTACTTATTCATCTAGTGAGGTAACATAAGTTTTCATCAGGGAGATAGTGAGCTTGCACAATGTTCCAAAGAGGATTGTGTCAAACAAAGATGCCAAGTTCACTTCGAAGTTTTGGAAGGATTTATTTACAGGTTTGGGTATGAAGTTGGCCTTCAGTTCAACTTATCATCCTTAGACATATGGGCAGATAGAGAGAGTCAATATGATACTAGAGGATATGTTGAGGATGTATGTCATGCACCAACAAAGAAGGTGGGAGGAATTTATTCCAGTGGTTTATTTTTATTACAACATTGGGTATCAAGAATATTTGAAGATGAGCTTGTTTGAGGCACTTTATGGGAAAAGTTGTAATACTCCTATTAGCTAGAGCGATCCAGTGAACAAGGTACTTATATGACCATACATGTTGGCATAAATGGAACATGAAATTATCAAGAAGAATATAAAGGGAACATAGGACAAGAAGAAGAGCTATGTAGATCAACATAGCGCATTTAAGGAGCTTCAGGTTAGGAACATGTGTATTTGCACATCAAGCACAAGAAGAGATCCTTGAGGATTGGGTCGTGTACCAATTTGGCACATTGGTATTTGCAGGAATTTTGAGATCCTTGAGAGGATTAGACCAGTGGCCTACAGACTTGCACTACCTCCAATTGTGAAAGTCCATGATGTTTTCCATGTTTCATTGCTTAAAATATATGTAAAAGACGTTTATCATGTGATTGATTGGTCTGTATTGTAGGTGGATCTAGAAGAAGAATTCCAATTGGAACCTTAGTGAATATTACAGTGGAAACAAATCATGCTTCATAACAGAGAAATCGAGTAAGTTAAAGTGTAGTGGAATAACTTTGGGCTTTATGAAGCTACATGGGAGATGGTTGATCAGATGCTGGATATGTATCCTTCATTATTTTCTAGTTGAGGTAAATGAGTTTTGGTATATGTACATATTTATGTATAGTTTATATTGTAAATACCACAATAAGTTGTGTTATAAAGCTCCAATAAGTAGTATGGTTGTCATTTTATCATGTTTGTCATGATGGTTTTTATTTTGAGCAGGTTGTTCATTGTAATACCACATCAAGCTAAGTTATAAAGCTCCATGGGAAGTATGTTTTTGTTTTCAATGATCTTGCTAGTTATAGGTGTCATAGAACAGCAAGGACGGTGTTACCCCAAGGGGGAGGGGTCTATAACAACCCCCGGTTAAAAGTTCATGTAATAAAGTTAATAAAGGAAAAATAAGACCAATGTCATGGGACATGTATTCAAAGCTGAATGTTGGGAAGCAGATTCTAGTGCGCATCACTTGTTGTTTAGTATGGCTAAGGGGGAATTGGAAAAGGATTTGGAAAATGTTTTGAAAAGGAAAAAAGACATTATTGGCATTTTATTTATGAAAATAAAGGAAATTAAGAGAAAAGGCAGGTGAAAGGTCACAGTTTGCATGTGAGGAAGAAATTGAAGAAAAATGGAGGAAAAATGAATAAATAAAAGGAAAAAAAAATAAAAAGGCATCAGAGCATTATTTTGGGTCCTTTTTTTGTCAATTTAGTTTTGGAATTGGTTTCGTAGAGGAGAAAAGCAATAAGAGGAGAAAGAAAGCAAGAAAGCAAAGGAAGGAGAAGAAAGTAAGGGAAAACAAGGATCAGGTAAGGGAAAGTTGGATCAAATGGCTTCAACATGAATACTTGCATGTAACAAGTTGCATGTATGATTTCCTAGCTAGTTTTGGTATGCATGGTTCATGCATGTGTGTATTTGATTCACTTTCTATCATTGGCATGGGTTTTTCTAGGTTTGACAGTGGTTTCAACCTTGCCTTACCATTTCCCGATAGCCATGGTGTAATGGGTTTCATTCTTTCTTGAGATTTGGACTACCAGAAGGTTTTGGATCTAAGTGAGGTGGTCTTAGGAAAATCCCAAGGGTTGAGGGTGGAGATGGGTTTCTTCAGGAATCCCTCAATAGGTGGGTGGGGACAGGAAAATTCCTCAAGGGATGGTGAAGGAATTCATAGGCCTCCAAGCTTGGTTTGGTTCTGTTATATGAAGACCGATTTAGGCGAGATCACAGTAGATTGAGGGTGGAGGTGGTTAAACTATGGATTCCCTTGGTTATTTATGGATTTGTTTATCCCATGAGATCTCACATTCATGCTTGGAATAAGGCATGGGGGTGATTGGTTGTAATAAATATTTGGTTCAACCTAATCTATGGTCGGGTGGTACATGGAAGTCCCTGACTTGGCTGGATTTTGCATATGTTAATAAGAGCTAAGTTCCTCTTGTATTTTATGAGTAAATTTACTTGTTATTGTGTCTTTGATGGTTGTTCTATGATTATTATTAATATGGTTATATGTTGGTTATAATCATGGTTTTATGACATATTCTAGTCATGGCTCTTATAATGTTTTCTTGGAAAATGAATGGTTATTGAACACATGATCTAATAGATGTTATGGAAGCTATTGTGAGAGGACATTAGACGTTCTTAATGATTCTCAGATAATTTTTAGATCTCTATGTTCAGATGTGCATTCATGACCTGTATATTTCATGTTCACTATGTGTTTGACGGAATGACTGTCATGGTTAAACCTGGTTAAGTTGAGCCCTTGTCTAAGTTTTGTGTTAAAGGATTTTTCCTTGTTTCATTTATATTTATTAAAGTTATATCAAATTCTGGGCAAAGGTCTGGATCTTCAAATCTCGGGGTTACATGCATAGAACCGAGTAATTTAGTCTATAGTCATCGGGAAGTAGGATTAACCATCTGACTAGAGGATTACAATCAATGGATTGCCTTGTTATGCAAGTTACTAAGGCTCTAGATCCCTGAAATGGAAAGTGATGTTAGAGTCTAGGCACCTATAGTGGTTGTTTAGCTCCTAGGGGTCGTGTAGCACCCGAGGAAAGTTAATAAAGTGTCAAGTTGTCAATTCCACTTCCTTAATTATACTTAGGAGGTTGAATCATGTTATAGTATCCCTCCTCTCATGTTTACACAGTCAGGTTGGTGAAAGTGGGTAAATGTGGGAGGTGGCATTACAAAAAATCCATCCAAAAAAGTGAAGGATCCAACAGGCCCCGACCATAATCTATTGAATCATCCCTGAGTCAATCTCTTGCTAGCACTTCTACTTCTGTTTTCTATTTTGGATCCTCTTCCTATGCTTGTTATTCTTATGTGAGGTGTTTTCCTTCAAGAAAAGGACCCAAATCAAGCACAACCTATATAGAATTAGATTTGAAGTAGGAGTATTGATTTATCATAGACTGCCATGAATCCAACATAACCATAGCTAGATCAAGGAATTGTGTGGTGATTTTTCTAGTGGGATACATAGGTCATGCATTCATGACGACTTTCCATTGATTCTCGGCATCAGTATTGAGCTACTATAACTTCCGGAAATGATTATGGGTAGGTGATTTGAGGTCACGTAACACATATTTAGTAGCATGTGAGTCTTCTTCAAGTTGCTAAATTTGTTTTTCCAATGAGTCAACATGGGAAAATAAATTGAGCTTGATTGAAAAATTCTTGAGCTTGTTGATGTAACTCATATACTGGTTGATTCTTATTTGCAAGGAATATAGACTAGTCTAGAACTTGTTCAAGGACCTTTTGGGCATCCTCAGTTAGGTGATGGAGAGAATATTTACGAGAAGCAACATATGATATTTTCTACTTAATTTCTATGGTATATTGGGTGGTTGGATCTCGGAGTATTTTTTAAGTAGCTACACCAATGTTTCGTAGCTCCTAGATGACAACCACCAGTGCAGCATAGGATGCTCCAATATGGTCATAACATTCAGAAAGGGGATGACTAAAAATATCTTCAGGTGTGTCAGAACTGTTACCCACCACTAGTTGGTGACACCCATAGGAGAAAATTTCTCCTATATTTTTCTTCAATCGATAGCCAACAACCCCTTGCAGCCACTAGATAGCTCGATGTGCCACCGTTCTATTCCACCTGAGCCGACCATTATGTGCCCTCACCCATATATTATTATCATATGTTTGAAGGTGGGCCTTCCAACCCTAAAGGTATGGTTTTTAATTATGTAATTGGGTATCTTTTGTTACTTATCATGGACAAATATGGACATGGATTAGTGGGGGGATTCAGTGGAAATAATGGGCTTGGTATGTACCAATTTTCCCTTGTCCAACTTGGTGGTTTTGTATCCTAGTCCCATGTTATCTCCTCTATTTGTAACTAGCTTTATGAGTGGAACTACATGGGAAACCCTGATTTTGGTTGCATGGTCTTGGTTCCTGGAACCACATACATCACCCCCCTTCGTTCATTTTAACCCATTTTCACATATTTCCTATCCAGGTCCACATTTTTCCATAGGGTCGACAAGGCGTTAGCCTCCCCCTTCCCCTTGATAACAATTTTTGTCGGGCTTGGAATGATGTCCTAGAGGTTTATGCAACTAAAATAAAGTTAAAAGCATAATTTGACCACTTACAATAGGAAATCTACCATATAATGAAAAAGATGGTCGGGACATAAAAATTTAGCACGTGGATAAAAGCTAAACATGAGCTCTACCCCTTATCATCATGGCCATCTCCCTGGTTCCTAGGGCCCCTGTATGAGCCCCTACATCATTAAGGAACCCATGATTATCCCAACCACTGGTGGGCAATGAACTGCCCAACCTTAAATGGGTATTCACTGTTATATCATACACATCATGTTCTCATTCCTTGGAGCCCCGAGCAATTAAAAGAAAAAAATTAATAAAAGGAAAAAGGCATATGAAGAATGGTGGGAAAACAAAGGTCGAGGTAACTTATGTACCATAATTTCTACCTCCTACATATATACAGTCATGTGTGTGCTTCCCTCATTATAGCTACCTTTGTACCATGGCATGTGGCTTGGATCTTTTCCCTGCTACCCCACTTCGTTCCACCATTATTTCACATGATACTCACCAATTGATGGATATACCATGGACCTTTAAGTCCTTTATAGGTTGAAACCACCCAATAATATCCTTTATTAACCTCCCTCTTGAGGCTAGGACACCTATACATTCTAAAGCTCATTAAGGAAGGGCATGCCACTTCAAAGTTTCCACTTGATTCCATGATTTTCAAGCTCATTCACTCAATTCCACTAATTAATTATTGTACTAGAAGGTGAGGAGATGCATTAGATCTTATACAATATTGTAGGTGGGTCTTCGCCTTGTTTTGGCCTCTGTATACAGTATCCAAGCCCTCCAAAGTGTTATGATGAAACTTGTAGGGTGAGCGTTGAGAGCCATCGGCCTCATCCATATCAGAGCATCTATTTCCACACCATGGGATCCTTAAACACCACAATTAACTTGTCCATGCCCCACTCATGCATAAACAATGATGCACTTGGACCAGTTTGCCTAATCAGCTACATACTTGCACTAGACACTTGGCATATGATCCAAAGCCCATATGGGGTTTTGTCTCACCTAGGGAGACATGGGGGGGCTTGTATCATCATTCTAGCCCTCATGGATGGAGTATTGGGATATTGATCAAGTTGGAGACCCATAAGACCACTCACTGTGCTCCCATAACCACTTGGGATCACCACAGATGTTTTTCTTGGAAGCCAAGGGGCCAACCCCTTGGTCATCTTCATGAGATCCCTCCTCTTTGATTTAGCACATGGAGGACTTGTCTAGGGTGTCCAATGAACCATTTTCACTATTTTTCTATCATTTTAGCCCTCTTGAGAGGCTTATCATTGTCTTTAGAGCTATTTGGTGGGTTTATCACCAATAGATTTATTATTTTGCACATTAGAGTCATTTTAGGAGTTGATTAGGCTAATTGGACCATTTTGAATTCTTTGAGGCTCTTATAAATACAAGTGATACCTCATTGGTAATGATCATAACTTTGATTTGGGATATATCTCTCTAAATAATTCAGACATGCAATTGTGGAATGATTTTGGATGAATAAATGCATTTTTATGTGTGGAAATATTTCAATATCTCTCTTGGGGATTTTTATTGGCAAAATTGTGGATGGATATACTCTTGTTTGTCTTGTAAGTGTGATATAATGCTATATTTTTGTTTTAATGGATGCATAATGCATGAAATTATTTTCTTATGGTGAAATAATGTGCCCTAATTAATGCAAATTAGTGGAATCATTGAAACTATTGGATATTTTTACATGTGTTACTGATTGGATAAAGAATGAATGAATGTTCCTAGAGGATAATTTGCATTTGATTCTTTGAAAATCCATAATAATTTCCACTGAAGTATAAAAGTATAAAGTTGTTGTGAAGTTGCATCCATAGAGATCATAACTACTTTTTTAGGCCTCCTTAAAGAGCAAAGTTCCTAAATCTTGATCATTTTGACTCAAATATTCCCAATAGCTAGGCACTGGTCCTAGATCCTTGGTGATCACATTAACTTAATGGAATATCATTATTTCATCTCCTTTCTTCGCCCCTCTAAGTATAAGGGTATTTTCTAGGGCTTGGTTCAAAACTTTAAGGAGGAGGAATTTTAGGATTTCATCTGAACAAGTTTATTCATTTATGTCTCCTCTAGGAATCCTCTAGTTTTGAATGAATTTCGACGATGGAATTTCAAATAAATTGATGCCCTGGCTATCACACCAAGTGGGAAACCTTGAAGCAGCTTTGACTTGGGGATTTCTTGAATGTTTTCACTTTGTATTTCGTCATTCAAAACCTTTTCTCTTAACTATAGGTGATCATTGGATGAGCCTTTACCATAGTATATGTCTCAACCCTTGGTCTTTTATAGTATTTCTCTCAGGGGTTTTTTCATGGAAAGTCACCATAGCTTCTCCCAATGCTCACACTTTAATTGAATATTTCTATTGAATGAGCCATCCTTGCCTCATTTTGAACCCTAGTATAAACACATCAATCACAAGGGATGGATTTTGGAAGTGTTGATATTAGGCATTTATCATTATTGAATATTCCTAAGCCCAAGGCCATCCTTCATAGGTCTTTCTTGGGGAGCCTTTCAACTTTTATTTAAGCATTTGAACCATTGATTTAGTCTCTCCTTTGAATGGGCCTTGGTAATAACATTATACCTTTCCATTGATCCTATCATTCAAGTGATTTCCTCCATATCGACACTCCTCCCATCGGTGAAAGTCCATAAAGAGCAGGGGACATTGACCGAGGTGATAGTGGGTCCTTGTCCCATTGTTTCCATTTGGTCTAGTAGTTGTCCATTAGGTATTCCTCCTAGGGCACCTGCTAGATTATGTGGTGAAATGGGCCACCTTAGCAATAGTTGGCCATAACTTATGGAATTTGTCACTAATATCCTCTATTCGACTCTTCAATTCTTCCTTTTCATGTAGTGGCTAATCTTGCTTAGTTGTAAGGGAAAGGATTTGTTACTGTTGATGTTCATGGTCAACGAATGAATTATTAAGTAGGGATTTTGCCCGACGAGAAACAACTTGAATAAAATGAAGCAATTGTGATGATGACCAACTTTGAAGATCACAGGTCATCATAGCACCCGGTAAAGGAAACCGTGCTTACAGAGGTTGGCCACTTGCTACAAACATTTCAAAATGACCCCACGGGGAGGTCTCACATTCCTGGCTCTACTCCTTGTTAAATTGGGTGCATATTTCCTCAACAATCTACAATGATAACAAGGGAACAACATTGCAAGAATGTGCCACAATTCCTAAGGCTTTTCAACACCTATGAGGACCTTGGTTGAGTTGGACAATTTGAGTTGATGATAGTTTCGAGCTTGGTGCCAGAGGCATGGTATGGGGTGCAGACACTAAGGTAGTAACAACAGGGGTGGTATGCACATCTAACACATTATGGTTTTTATGGTAATGTCATGAATGACAAATTCAACTTCCATTTCAGTTTCAACAACAAGAGGGTTTCCGGTATGTGGAATGTTAGAGATTGTAGTGGAGGGGGATGTTGTATGCAAAGATGGGTTATGAGACAACAAAGAAGGAACATGTGTGGAATGCAAGGGGTCATTTAATTATTTGTGTACTAATAATAAATCTGCGGGGAATCTTCCTCCATGAGATCGACAATCTAGGACTCGGGATGGGGTAAATTGTTCTGAGCCATAGATGGAAGCAGGCTAGTAAAATTAAGAATATTTGGTACTGTTGGTTCAGTGACCGAAGTGGGGCCCACGATAGAAAAATATACTACCAATGGTATGAGTAAATGAGTGCTAAGTGGACTACCAATGCGAACTAATGAGCCTCATAAATGGGTAATTATATGGGCTCATTTTACCTCCTAACCTAGTCAAATCAACCATTGTCTTAGCTTATTGTATGATTTTATGATTATATTTATGCTTATAGAGTGAGTTGAATTAGTTATTGTGCCATATGGTTTAACATGTATTTAATGCAGATTATTGATGGATTTCGAGGTCAAAGTCAAGGATCCAGTGGAAAAATGGTAGCAATAACTCGAAGTGGACAGAGGAGAGGACTTATATGATGGAATCCCCATCATTTATTACTCCTCACTTAGAATTCCCCTTCATTTAGCTCGAAGTACAAGCAACGGAATCATGCACTAGAAGGCAGTCGAGCAAGTGGAGGATGACTGATGATTATCTCGAGTTTTGGGAGCCAAGCCTCCTTGATTTTAAGGAAGCTATTGGTATATTCACTTGTATAAGTAGAGAGGCCTAGGACCTCACTAGGGTCAGATTTTTGCTTATGTAAACTCTGCTCAAACTTCGAGCTTATTATTTTTGTGATAGTTTCATGTAATCTTGCTATTGCTTTGAAAATAAAGATGGAATCATTTTTGAGCTAGCACTGAGTTACCTCAAAAGGATAAAGCTCTTGGGTTAGGGCCCAATCCAAGTATCCAAGCTTCTCTTTACTTGTATTTGTTTTCCTTGTTTCAGTTTGTAGATTATTTTGTTGTTAGATGTATTTCTCTTATGGTTAAGAATAGGTTTCTTTTGATGATTTAGTAGTTTGATTCCATTTGTGCTTTCTTTAGAAGGTTAAGCAGTGACCAAAAAAGATTCAAAAGGCTAGAAATAGTTCCTTGGCCTCTCTTCCTCCCTTTGGGACCATTATTTGAGGCAAAGACTCTCTTGCTGCCCCAAAAGCACAGGTTTTCCCTCCTTCATAAGACTTATAGTGTTTGCAGCTTTTTAGTATGTTAATAGTCCAGCTTTGCTTTGCTTTAGATCTTCTTCATCATGATCACTTCCTTATTTGAAATATTCTTCTCTCATGCTTTCCTTTCCTACAACATTTCTCAGCATTTCCTTTCATAGATAATAGTTTAGACC
Source organism: Pinus taeda (assembly GCA_000404065.3). Lineage (NCBI taxonomy): Eukaryota > Viridiplantae > Streptophyta > Pinopsida > Pinales > Pinaceae > Pinus > Pinus taeda. The sequence continues at coordinate 136,086 of APFE030942903.1, forward strand.
ATTTATATGCAAAACTATGTTTTTCCTAAATGCATTCATTTCACTTGTTGCTTGATTTCCTTGGTTGAATGTCATTTTCTATGTAGAATATTTCTTCTAGTAGTAGGACATATTATCAGAAACCACACCCTCCATCTGATCCATGCCTTATAGGTCTCCCAAATCTCACCTCAATTCTACCCTAGTTTCCTGCATGTTTCCGTAGAACTTCTTCCTCTCTTCTTGAGCAAACCCAATCATATTTCTCTCTCTTGGTGATTTATGGTAGACATTAGGCATCCTAACACCTCATTTCAACCTTCATCCACCTTTTTCGCCCACTCTCACACCCTCAAAACAGTGAAAACTACTCTCGGCCTCCTCCTGTAGGCCACCTGTAGTTGCCTAGTTTTCCTCCTGTAGATTTCCTGTGTCCTCCTATAAATTTTCTTGTATGCTTTATTTTGAAGGCCAAGTGT
>APFE030942905.1:6131-25093 GCA_000404065.3 Pinus taeda
AATATGAATGCACGTGATATTATATTGCTTCGTCAGTGAAGCCCTCGTTGCTTGGCAGCTCTATCAACAAAAATAGCTGCATTTATGGGAAGAGAAAAAATGTACCATTCATTTTGAACTTCAGTACTTGGTTTGGATGCCACTGGAATTTTGTTTAATAATTCGTTAAAACGGGAATTGAAGTCCTTAACTGGGTCCCTAGACTTAGCTTTCAAGTTGGAGAGATCATTAAGAAGAGTAGTCATTGAGCGGTCATCTCCAAAATTGGTTAGGATATGTTCCTGGAACGCATTCCAATTAGCAATGGAACTAGATTGTAATGAAAAGTACCAATATCCTATTGATCCTTGTAAATTATAAGGGAATAATTGTATAACTCCGTCTTCTTCTACGCCTCCATTTAGATTTATGGACAACATGAAGTTGCTTATATGTTCTTCGTAGGAAGACCATCATCGGGATTGAATTTTGGCAACCATTTTTCTGGATGAGCAGGTAATGGATGCAATGGTCCTTCCGTTTGAACGGCTCCTAGATTTTTCCATGGTCTTTGAGCCATTATGGGTATTTGTGTGGAACGAGATGTAGCAGTGGTTGAAGGTGATTGGGTAGAGGAATATTTTGCTACTGAACTAGTGTAAATCATTGTCTAAGATGGTAAGGTGGATCATTGAGTTTGTGATGAAGATGATGGAATGAATGAGGGAGTTTGTGGTGATAGTGAAAGAATATCACTATGAGTTCCAGACTGAGATTTCTTATTTTTCCTTCAAGGAGGAGGTAAAGGAAATTCAAATGGAGGAATTCCAAAATTTTCACTCTGCGATCTGGTTAATATTTGAGAGGAAGGAAAATGTGAAGAAACATTGTCTTGAGATAATTCAGATTCTTCTTGAGATAGAGAAATCCCTTGTAATTTATGAATCAAAGATTGTATTTCGGGAGTTTATGTAGAGGAAGGTTGATCTCATTTATTTGGGGAAACACTAGTGGATTGTAAAGATTTTTTCACAACTTCACGTTTAGGATTTGGAGATCTAGAATGTGCCCAAGAAGTTGGAGGTGATGGTGAGGGAGTTTTACTCTTAGAATGGATTTCTAATTTAGATTTGCTTTCCATTCACAGTTGTGGCCCTAGTTCTAGTGTCAAAATGTTGAAGCCTCGAAATTCACTGTGGCAACGTGGGCGATAACCACCCAATCTGGACCTTGAAAGCAGCTCCTTTTCCATTTGGTGTGGTGGCTCTGACTGGGGATAATGGGAAGCGTTTCCCAGCAAGAATTGATTTGATAATGATGTTGGGTGATATAAGATATACTGTAAAATAATCTAAATAAAAATGACCTATTTAAGTAGTGAACATATGCATCTATCTAATCTAATTTTATCTAACTATATAATGGGAGTTACTCAAATCATGCGATTTGCAAAGATGTATTAAAGAAAAAGGAAATAAAGATCATTCAATTGCTATAAGATAAGAAATTGTTTAAAGATGATTATTTTGACTAAATAGTTAGACAAAATAATTATGGAAAATATATCTCATATATATCAATTGGTCATGTATTCAACAAGAAATTAGATTTGAAAAATTTATACAAAAGTGCTTTGATGTTTAAACTATAACTCAGATTTCCTACATATATTGCTAGTTCATAAAGGAAACACGATCATAAGATAAAAGTACCATATATGAAAGGTCCTGCTCATGATATCAACAACATCGATCCACTTCCTTCCAATAAAATATACACTAAGAGGACAAAAATGCAATTTCAGTGGAGAATGCTTCAATATTCAAGAAATCTAGATCCTATTCCAATTATTTCATCAAAACATTCACAAAAGTATAGAAGTGAAATCTCTTGCAAAGTGTGTTTAATAAAATTTTGGACCCCTCTCTAAATGCATGAGAGAGGTTTAAATATTATAATACATGTTTCAAAAATAGATTATTACAAAAAAAGCTGAGGAGGTTTCAAACAACCTTCTTGAGAGTAAGCAAGATAAAAACTAAAAATAACAAATAAACTAATGACAATCTTCTTCAAATTGAATTGTCTTAGTCGGCCACTTGGTCCTTAAGATTGCAGATATCCATCATTTGTTTCACCTGGGGTGGCTGGCTTATTGTAGATTTTAACTGTCCTGCAAATACATCATCTGAGAGAGATGGTACTGTTTTTTTGTGTAGAACTGGTTAAGCATTGTAGAGTCATCCAATGGCTATGTGGTTTTACCAAATACTACTAGTATGCCTCCCAGTCGAGTTTAGACAGCTGTTTGATTGCTTCCTCTTGGGTTTGAGTTGTTTCTTTCCACTGTTGTTCTAGTTGTTTGATGTCTGGGAAAGCCCTTGGTATGCATTCTTTAACAAGGTTGGCACTGCGAAGATTTTCATTCACGGCCTCAATTATGTTGTTTACTGTACCTGTTGCTGTTGTCGTTTCCCTTTCTACCTACTTTAACTATGTATCCCAATCTGCAAATAAAATGTCTTTATGGGATTCTTCTATCTTTGGTAGATCAACTTTTCTTCGTTCATCAGATTCCTACTAGGCAATAAATTTTGAAATATTTTTATAGATTTCTTGATATTCAAATCTTAGATCAATCACTTGGTTAGTCAATTTATTACTTGTTTCACAGTAAAGATTGACATGTAAGATCTTTTCCAGAACATCTCTTGTTTTTGTGTCAACAAAGAATTTAGCTTGAGTTCCTCTTTAATGAACTCATATTTTTGAGGGTTATCTTTAAATCTGTCTACCATAGCCTGCATTTGGCAAATTTGTGATTCTTTCTCTAACATGCTTTCCTGATGTTGTAACCTCATTTTCTCAAAATCCCCTTGAATTTGTGCCACCTATTGTTCTGCTTGCCGATTGATACTCTATTTCTCTTATTCCAATTGTTGTTCCAACAATTGTATTATTTGTTCTTTTTCTTTAAGAAGAAGTCGGACTTCTACTGCTTCATCAATGGTTGCGGTGGCATTGGTTCCTGCAAACTGTGACAACTTTGTAAGGTTCTCAGATGGAACAATAGGAGTGTTTTCCATACAACCTCCATTGATTCATTCTCAAGAGTTGCAACTGTCGTTGTGTCTAACTTCCTCTTATTTATTTGTCTTTTTACCACAACGTTATGTGTAGGGCTGTAAAATATGTCCAGAGGAGGTATTTTTTTCAATTTTTAAAACAATTTCAGAAGTGTGGAAAGACGGGATGACCTCAATATCTTGAGATTTTGTGACTCCATGCTTTATTGTCTATGAATTTGTTACTTGTTGGGTCTATTTCGGGGTCTGGAATCTAGTTGTTCCCTCAAGACTTGCTCCTGTTTGGAGCTTTTGATTTAATTGCTCCCATTCCTTGTCTAGATGTATAACTAGAATCTTCCATTTTTGAGCCGATGTGGAGTCAACCTCTATATCTTTCTTAGCCAAGGCCTTTTCGGCTGTTTCCTTAGTATTTCCTTTATTCTTCTCAGAATCCTTATTGGGACTTTCTTCTTTACTCTGATATTGATGCTCTGAATGTTCTAATCCCTAAATTGATTTTCCTTGTGATTCTTCATCAAAATTCTCCTTAGAACTTACCTCTAAGCTCACACTAGGAGTATGTTCTCTTATTTGTTTAATTTGTAACAGGTCCAATGGGGCCTTGAACAATCTTTTATTTTTGTATACATGAAAAAAGCATTGATATCATCTGGGCTTAATTGTAGTGATGCTAAATGCAAGACCTGTGTAAATGATTTGGCTACCTGGAAGAGGTCATCAAACGAATCCTACTCATGAGTTAACTGCCTGATTTTAACCATGGTAGTGAAGTCTTTGGCAACGTGGTTTGGGTCAAACTGTCTACCTAGAATCGTGGCTAGTTTTAGAGATGTAATATTATCTATTTATTTCGCTACATGACCATAAACATGCAGTACAAAAGTGCCACACTATAGCAGAAAGGTTGGCGAAATAGACTTTTCATTTCCTTTAGGGCTTTGGTTAAACCATCCCCTATTGTCTGGTAAGCTATCTCTCTTTCCAGTAGTTTGTCTGGAACATAATATGGGAGGACATGTGGAGCTTCAATGCTCCCAAAAGCTCTAATATAAGTAATTTTTTCTTCACCAAACCATCTTGCAACTGGAAAGATGCCTATCTTCACCTCTTCGGAAAGCCTGGGGGTTGTTTTGTCAAAAATGGTTTTATAAATGGGTAACATAATACCATGGCAAATTCTATAAAAATGGAAATTGAACTGAGATTCCCACAAGATTTTATGATACACATGGATGGGGAGAGGGTTTGGTATAGTCCACTTCCAACCCATGTTTGGAAATCATGAGAAAAAACATATGGCATCCATTACATAAGCACTCATATAAAAAGGGGGAAAAGTTCATGAAGAGATAATTCTATATTGCTTGTATTCCCTAATAGCCATAGCTAAATTACCTGAAAAAATATGACTCCAATTCATAATCATTGCGTTAACCACTCATCAATCAATGGAACACACTCTATAGAAAATTTGGACTATCAGCCTTCCCAAATAGTCTACATATCATCACAGCTGCGAAATTATGTCAACTTAGCATAATTCCATCGAGTCCAGATCACATCGCATTTCACAACTTTTTCATAGTTCAAAATTTTGGCATTTGTGTGAAAGTTGCAATGTGATGAGTGTTTGACTTATCATATCGCAATATCGCAAATAATATATCATTAAGGTTTGCTTGTTTTGTGTTTTTATGAATTCCTCTATGTGATTGCGATAAGTACTTTATTTCATAAAAAATGCTTTAAGCCTTAGATTTAATGAAAAGTTCAATGATACCATAAGTCTATTATAACGGTCCCTTTTATCACATTTTTCAGATTTTGATTATCAATTAACCTTTGTTATGCAAGGTCCAACAATTTGTGATAAAGCGAGAATGCCTAGTCACAAAGGGATTTCAGCTTGAAATCTTAAGTTTTTAAAAAAATTATTTCTAATAGTTCAAAAAGAGAAGCTCTTATTTGCTAAGTTTTTTGAAAAAATTTAAATGCTCCACATTTATTAATAAAATATTAACTATTAAATCATTAAATGGGGGGTTTGTTGAACAATACAACACCTTCTTACATGCCCCTCTAACTCATGGTGAAGTCTTGCAATACGAACTTGTATTGTACTATTATAGATGAGGGAACTTCTGTCAACATTCTATCCTCGATTGCTTGGAAAGATTTGGGTTCCCCTCATCTTGTATCTGTTACCCAAAATCTGTTAGCTTTTAACATAAGAACCAATAAACATTTAGGGATCCTTCCTTAGCTTCCTATTACTTTGGAAGGAAAAATTGTATATATTGACGTTATGGTAGTTGTAGGCCCCTTGGATTTCAATTTTCTCCTTGGGCAAGACTACATTTATGCTATGAATGTTGTAGTGTCCACACTATTCTGATTGATGTGTTTCCCACATGATGAAAAAATTGTGATTATTGATCAACTTTCATTTTTTAGTCCTAATTTGATTCTGAATCATCCAACTTCCCTGAATTTTCCCCATATGCAAGTGGTATCTTCCCCACCATAGGTTAATTATGTGGCAACATGCCCGTACGTACTGATGAATAAGAACCTTTCACTATTTTCTCAAATTCTTTTGACTTGTACCCAATATATGATATGGTGAATCATTTACAAGGGGTGTTGGAGCCTGATATTTCCATTGGATCCCTTGATATATATCCCTTCCAGATTGTTTTTCTCCCATTTGATGAGAAAATCTTAGAATCCATGGCCTCTTGGAGGTCATGATCAAGATTACCATGAGTAGAGTTCTTTTTCTTGTGTCAAGATCATTAAAAAATGAAACAAGGCACACCTTAAACATAGTTCTTTTTCTTGTATCAAGCTTATTAAAAAATGAAATAAGAAACCCCTCGAGAAAAGTTCTTTTACTATGCCAAGCTCATTAAAAAATGAAACAAATCCTCTCCTGTTGACTTGACTCTTTGACTATTATCTCAATTTCAATCTCAGAGATGTTAGCTTCATTTCATCCACCCATGATTTTGTTTCTTCCTTCCTGGGTAACATATTTCTATTAGTAACTAGCAGCCTATTTGGGGTTCATGAGAAGAGTTGTCATATGAAATGAAGCTGGGGGGGCATGCCTCTACCCTTATGTTGGGGCAATAAACCAATCCTAAGCATTGTTTCCACATGTTTCAAGATTGTGAAAAAATGAAACCAATTCCAAGCATAGTTTCCACATGTTTCAAGCTAGTGTAAAAATGAAACCATTGTCAACTATTATCAAGCATAGTTTTTCTTTGTTTCAAGCTTGTATAAAAATTAAACCTATTCCATACTTCACCTCTCGCGATCACCATTTTTTATCACCCTATTTTTTCTAGATGAGCCTTGGTTTTCTCGCTCCATCATCACCATCTGCTTGGCTGATCATACGGTTTCACTTGGTGTTTTGCCCTTTCTTGAAGAACCATTGTGATGAGTTGTCTTATTAGCATACCTCTTGACCTATACATGTTTTGAGCAGTGTAACCACCCTCTCCCACATTACCCAATTTCACTAGCCTGCCAGGGTAAACATGAGACAAAGAGTTACTATGGCATGACCCGAACTCCATGCTTCAGTTATGAAAGTGGGGTCGACAACTGACTTCTCACAAACATCCCTCAAGGCTTACATGACACTCAGGGTCCAAAGAACCACTCTAGGTGACCAAACCCTGGGTTGAAACTATTTTTTCACATCTTAAGCCCCAACTAGATGCACAACAAGGAAATCTTATGGTTGTAGGGCTCCAACCACATGGATGACACTGATTCCATGCGGTTATAGCCCAAAATATCCAGTTTAGAGGGTGTAGTCATGAGATCTAAGCCACTTTTCCAGGTCAGCCTCTAGACCATTACCCAAAACTGCTTGATACTTTCTAGAATCATTATTGACATGAGTAAAAAGATAAACATTCAAACTCGAATCAAGAACTTGACCTACACTTCCTAGAACACACTACACATTTCATCAAGCATATGGAAAAAAAGTAATCTACAGGTCATGAATTCATATCTGATAATAAAAGTCTAATGTTCATATGAGAATCACCAAGAAGGCTCTATGCACTCTCCACATAGCTGCAAAAGCACATATTATTTCATACATTCATTAATCAATCAATAACTAAAAGATTCATGACAAGAGCCATAGATGGTACACATTATATAATCGACATATAACCATAATGTAACTAGCATAGAAACCATGGAAAGTCAGCCATAATATCATCAACACAATCAATACAAGTATACATGAATCAAAGTAGAGAAATAACTTTTGTTAACATATGTGAATGAAAACCAAGTCAGGGACTTCCACGTACAAACTGAGCATAGATTGGGCTGAACCAACTTTCTCTTTCAATGAATCATCCCCATGCCATATTCCAAGCATGAATGTGGGATCTCATGGAATAAACCAAGATAAATCCAAACCAAGGCTTCTAGAGGCCAACCTCCTCAAACCTCAACCAGTGATTCCACCTTTATGGTTGGACATCACAAACATCAACCAGATCGGTCTCTACCCATGATGTCCAGGGCTCCAGGAATTGGTAATTCAACCCACAACCTTCCAAGACTCCAGAGCATTTTTCCAACCTAGTTCCAGGGGTAACTCAACCCACTAAGATCTCCAGAGCATTTTTCCAAACCTAGGTTGAAGGACTAGTAACTCAACCGAAGTTGTTCCAAGGCTTCCAGGGCGTTTGTTCCAACTCTCAACCATAAGAAATTATGAGCACCAATTAGAAAACAATCAAGTGGAAAACTCCACAACACCATGGCTATCCAGTAAATGGAAATGTAAGGCTAAAACTACTGCCAATCCAGGCAATCTCCATGCCAATGACAACACATAACTAAAAAATCGCATGCACATAACCATAAAATATCAAGGAGCTCTTCTTGGGATTGATGAAAAAATACACATGTTCCCCAACCTGAAACTCCCTAAATACCTTATGTTGATCTGCATAAATATTGGTCATGTCCTATACTACCTTTAGATTCCTCTTGATAACCTGCATTTCATGTTCCATCTTTGCCAACATATCTGGTCCAATTAGTACCTTGTTCACTTGATCACTCTAACTGATAGGAATATTACAAATCCACTCATAAAGTTCCTCAAATAGACACATCTTCAAGGTCTCCTAATACCCATTATTATAAGAAAACTCAACTAGTGGAAGATATTCTTCTCACTTCCATTGTTGATGCATAACATACATCCTCAACATGTCCTCAAGAATCTTGTTAACCCTCTTTGTCTGTCGATCTGTCTATGGATAATAAGTTGTATTGAAAGCCAACTATGTCCCTAAACCTACAAACAAATCTTTCCAAAACCTACAAGTGAACTTGGCATCTCTATATGATATAATCTTCTTAGGAACGCCATGCAATATCACTATCTCTTTGATGAAAATATGAGCTATGTCACTAGCTTAATTAGTGGACTCAACCATAATGAAATGAGTTACATTAGTCAACCTGTCAACCAGAACCATAATGGAGTCATGCTACTTTGATGTCCTCGGAAAACCTGTAATGAAGTCCATGGAAATGACATCCCATTTACACTCTAGAATTGGAATTAGCTGCAATAAACCACCTAGATGCTTACACTTCGCTTTTACTTGGTGACAATCTAAACACCTCGCAACAAAATCAACCATCTCTTTCATTAAGTTTGTCCAATGATATAATTTCTTAACTGTTGTCAATTGTTTTTGATATCCCAAGTGACCTGAATACATTTTAACATGAAATTCCCTCAAGATAAGATTCTTGATCTCACTATCATCTGACACATAAATCCTATTCTTGAATCTGACCGAGCCATCTATTATGAGATTATAATCCACTTCCTAATCACCTGCAACCTACTGATGTAACTTGTGCTTAAGATACTAGTACCTATTATCTTGTTTTCCTTCCTGCAAGATCCGCTCCTGCAAGCCTATACCATAACAACTCATTGTTACAATTTGATTTACATGTACTCTTCTACTAAGAGCATTTGCAACTATATTCTCCTTTTCCTTGATGTACCTGATATTCAAGTCAAACTCACCGAGAGTAGTCAACCATCTAGGCTGCTTGGAATTTAGATTAGGTTTGTCAAACAAGTACCTTAGTCCACTCTGATCATTCATCAAGAAGAACCTCCTACCAAGAAGATAATGTCTCCACATCTTCAAGGCATGGATGATAGCTTCCAACTCAAGATCATGCGCCATATAATTCTGCTGATGCTGATTCAACTTCCTCCACTCATAAAATACTACATGTACTTCATGCATGAAGACTACACCAATTCCTCTCTTGTAAACATCTGTACATAATACCATAAACTCTTTATTAGGATATGCAATGTTCAAAATCAGATCATTTGTAAGCAAATGTTTGAATTTCTCGAAACTAGTTGCATATTCCTTTGTCCATTCAAATTTATTTCCTTTTCACTACAAAGATGTAATAAGATAAGAAATCTGTGAGAAGTTCTTGATGAATCACCTGCAGTAACATGTTAATCCTATGAATTATCTAACCACGTCCATATTCCTAGGAGTTTCCCATTCCATGATAACTCTGATCTTTTCTGGGTCCACAACTATACCTTCCTTGGAAACAACATGCCCCAAGTAATGATCTTCTGACTGAAAGAAGTTGCACTTACTAAGCTTGGCATACAACTAATTCCCTCTCAAAATTTTTAATATTGTTTCTAGTTTCTCTACATGCTCTTCCTCATTCTTAGAATATATCGATATGTCATCAATGAATACTATCACAAACTTGTGAAGATAAGGACAACACAATTTTCATCAAACACATGAAAGTAACTGGAGCATTAGTCAAACCAAAAGGACCTGCTACAAACTCATAATGCCCATACCTAGTATAGAATGTGGTTTTGTATATGTCCTCTTCTTTGATGTGTACTTGATGATACCTTGATCTCAAGTCAATCTTCGAAAAATTTGTTGCTCCCTTCAACCGATCAAACAAGTCATCAATCCATGGAAAAGGGTACATGTTCTTGATCGTAGCCTTGTTCAACTACTTGTAATTAATGCACAACTTGAGAGTATGATCCTTCTTCTTCACAAAAAGCACTGGTGCACCCCAAGGTGACACACTTAGCCTTCTGCATCACTTATCAAGCATTTCCTTAAGCTATAACTTCAATTCCACCAACTCCAGAGTGCTCTTCCTGATGGTGCCTTAGATGTTAGTGTTGCTCTTGGCATCAAATCAATAGAAAATTCCACTTTCCTATGAGGTGGTAACTCTAAAATATCTGCTAGAAATACATCCTGAAACTGCTGCAAAACCAGATACCTCTTCAAAACTTTAAAATCCTCAACATCCTTCCCTTTTTCACTAGAAATATGAAATGCAAACAATACACACCCTTTCATGTGATTGTGCTTTGCTGACATAACTGTAACCATTATCATTGATATAGGCTTATTCTTACCCTACAAGATTCTCCTCTCTCCATCATCATCCGAACACTCAATAGCCTTATCATAGTAGTCTACCTTAGTCCTGTGAACGTACAACCAATCCATACTGAACACCATATTGTATGATCCCAACGGAAGCACATTTATGTGTGTTTATGTAGACATGTTGTTCAACTCAAATGCATAATATCTCACCCAATGATCAAATCTTTTATTGGTACCTATAACCAACTACACCAACCAAGGCTCTTCATGCACTTCTTGATTCAAGAAACACCTATCCACCAGGTCAGGACTGAAATAAATATATTTAGATCTAGGGTCAATCAAAATAGAAAAAACTTGATCAAAAATCTTACCTTCCATCTTGAAAATAGATGCTAGATGATCAACTTGCATATTATCCAATGCTACATAAATTTGAGGAATATTATGCCTAACATCCCCAACTGTTGGTGCCTCCTCAGTACTATAAATATGAGGTCTTCCACTCTAAAGTTGTGTACAATCTCTTCTATGATGATCCTTGCCACAAGTCCAACAATGTAAAGGCTTCCTGCCATCCCCCTTGTTTTTCTCCTCTGGCTGAAATCCCTTTCATCTGTCAACTGCATTGAATTTCTTGTATGGCATTACATTTTCCTTGTTACTTGCATCATGCATTCTCCCTCGCTTCTTATCCCATTTTCTTTTATTCTTGTTATTACCTTTCCAAACTTTCTTAGGCTCTGACTTACACTTAGAATACTCATAATAATGCTTCAACTTCCCAATTACTTCCTCCAATGTCGAGGCTCATCATACTCAATCTGATCCTTAAATGCTAATGGCAATCCACTAACAAATATTTTAACCTTTGTCTTCCTATCCTTAATATATGGTACATACCTCAATAGCTCTAAGAACTTAGATGTATACTCTTCATCCATCATAGATGCCATCTTCAACTTGTAAAACTCCTTAGCCTTACATAGTAGTATCTCTCTAATAAGTACTTATTCTTGAAGATTCCTTTGAATTCATGCCAACTCAGATCCTTTGTCTTGATACCTATGACACACTTCATATCTTCCCACCAAAAGTCTACTTTCCCTATGAGACTAAAAATAACTATTTTGGCCTTCATGTTCTCTATATAGTCATGCCACTTGAATAAATTCTTCATCCCAACCAACCATGCTTCTACATCTTCTAGTTTCATCAACTCTCCATCGAAGATATGAGTCTTGGCTTTCTTAAATTCATCTGGGAAGAACTACTTCTCACTCTTTCTGTAAGCATGATAACAATGATGACCATGTTGGCTCTGTGATCCAGAACTAGAGTAGAATCCATAACCACTACTTTTCCTACCAAGTGTATCCATCCATATACCACATATGATTGTGTCATCATTGTCTGATCTATGTCCTCCATGAGACTTTCTACCATATGCCCCATTATTCCTTTCTTCTTGTCCATAACTGATCTGTGGATGTCCCTGTCTCTGCAAATATGATAAAATTTGAAGAATCGCTACATTGATCTCTTCTTTATTTTCATGTGCTCTGGAAAGTCTTTCTCATGACTAAATGATTCTATCATTATCTTCTTTGGAACTCCTAACCTTTGCCTTTAAACTTCTCAAGGTGTCTGCTATGTGAAGAGAGTACTATCTCTATGTTTTTCATCTGATCTATAATGAGAGTCATGTGAAATGTAATCCACCATTTTTTTCATCTCTGATCTTCTACTTCTTGCAAACATACCTCAGTAAAGTTCAGGGGAGTCTATCTTGTCTTCATAGTCAATCTGGATTAGCGCAACATATATATATTATATATATATATATAATATATATATATATATATATATATATATTATATATATAATATATATATATGTATATTACTATATATTATTATAATGAAATCAACATATCAGTTGGAAACATAAAACCACAACAATGAACATCACAACACATGCATAAAAAACACATAGACAAATAAGATGCTTACATGAAAAACACTTTTACCCCAAGGTCCATTGCTGCAACCTCCACTATGATACCAATCTGTAACCACTCCCTCCGACATTTACCCAATTTCACTAGCCTTCTAGTGTAAACATGAGACAAAGAGTTACTATGACATGAACTGACCTCTAAGCTTCTGTTACGAAAGTGGGGCAAACAACTGACTTCTCATAAACATCCCTTAAGGCTTACATGACACTCAGGGGCCAAAGAACTAACCCAGGTGACCAAATCCTGAGCTAAAATTTTTTTCTCACATCTTAAGCCCCAACAGCATGCACAACAAGGCAAGGGTGTTGTTATAGGGCTCGAACCGCATGCATGACACTACTTCCATGTGGTTATAGCCCAAAATATCTAGTTTAGAGGGTGTAGTCTTGAGATCTGAGGCACAATTCTAGGCTAGCCTCCATATTACTACCCAGAACTACCTAAGACTTTCCAGAATCATTATTGACATGAGGACAAAGATAAACATTCAAACTCAAATCAAGAACTTGATCTAGACTACTAAGAACACACTAGACATCTCGTCAAACATATGGCAAACAAGTAGTCTACATGTCATGAATGCATATCTGATCATAAAAGTCTGAGACTCATATGAGAATCACCAAGAAGACTCTATGCCTTGTCCACATAGTTGTACAAACACTTATTAGTCTATACATTCATGAATAAATCAATAACTAAATGATTCATGATAATATCCATAGATGGTACACATCATATAACTAGAAAGTAACCAACATAGAAACCACGTAAATTCAACCATAATATCACCAACATAATCACTACAAGTATACCTGAATCAAAGTAGAGAAATAACGCTTATTAACATATGAAATTCCAACCAAGTCAGGGACTTCCATGTACCACCCGACCATAGATTGGGCTGAACCAAATCCCTCTATCAACCAATCACTCCCATGCCATATTCCAAGCATGAATGTGGGATCTATGGATAAACCGAGACAAAACCAAACTAGGGCTTCCAAAGGCCAACAACCTCAACCCTCAACTAGTGATTCCATCTCTATGGTTGGACATCACTAACATTAACTAGATAGGTATCTACCCAAGATGTCCAGGGATCCAGGAACTAGTAACTCAACCCACAACCTTCCAGGGCTTTAGAGAATTTGTCCAACCCTACTCTAGGGAATAGTAACTCAACCCACTAAGGGTTCCAAAGAAGTTTTCCCAACCCAGGCTTTGGGACTAGTAATTTAACCCACGTTGTTCTAGGTCTTCCAGAGCATTTGTTCCAACCCATAACTCTAAGGAATTATGAGCACCAATAAAAAAAAATCAAGTGGAAAAACTCACAACACCATGGCTATCCAGGAAATGGAAAGGAAAGGCTAAATCCATTATCAATCCAGATAATTTCCATGCAAATGAGAGCACATAACTATAAAATGACATGTATATACCATGCATCCATAAATCAGGAAGGAATTCACACATTAAACCTGTTACTTGCAAAGTAATTTAGCTATAGTAGTTGATCCACCTCTTCCCTTGCACTTTCCTACTTTCCTTTGCCTTCTTTCTCCAATTTCAAGTGAATCTAGAATGCTTCAAGCATGTTCCAAGAATTATCTAAGTGTGCAAGAGTATGAGAGAATTAGAGAATAGAAGAGAGCTCCCAAAATTGAACTAAATAAAGTTTTGAACTAATACTCAGAAACCTTTTTATCATTGAGGCCTCTATTTTCTTCATTTTCCTTCTTTTTTCCTTCATTTTATCTCTCATGAAAATTTATTTCTCTTCACCTTCCTTTTCTCCTATTTTCCTAATTAAAATTCCAATTAATTCCACTTTTCATTTTCCAATGGCTAAGCCAATTTCCATAGCCATTAATTAATCACCATTGATACCCCATCACTATGTTTTTCTCAACATTTAACTTGGAATATGTGTCCCGCAACCTTGGTCTTATTTGATTTACATGTAAGATCAGTTAGGGGTTGTTACAACTAGTTCCATCATGACCATAACTAATTGCTACCCTTTGTACCACTCGTTCCTCCATGAGGAGTTTTCTCTAAAGCTCTTTTCAGACTCCCAAAACATGAAAATATTGTCAAGTACTTGTCTTTTCGAACTCGTTAAAGTAGATGAAAAGACGTTTGACAAATATAAGTTTAACCCAATCCGGACTAGATAGACTATTTACAAGAAAGGAATACTTTAGTCGAACATGGTTAAAAGGTTCTCCAAGGTAAATTTTTATGCCTTTGTAGGCCCAAGAGACAAATTTACAAAAATGAACCTCTTGGAGTTTTCTTTTTAAGCTCTTTTTCAAACTATTTAAACATGAAAAAGAAGTCAAGTTATGCCTTTGATGGACTCGTAAAACTATTCAACATCAGTTGACTCATCAAGCATGACGAGACTGAACCAGTCCTTCTGAGGGTTCATTAAAAATACTTAGAAGGGTTCATCCGAAGTATGAACTTATAGATTAAGCTTGTAAAACATAAAGAGGTATTGGCCAAAAATGGTTGGGAAATTGGGAAAATAGGGCATCAAACCTATTAATGGTAGTGAGTTGCTCTTGAACATGAAACTCTTTCACTTCATCTCCATGACTACTTTGGGTTGGGGAATTTGCTTGCATATTTGTTGATCACACCTTATTGAAAGCCTTCATGATGGGTCTTTGACTTAATGCTTCCAACTCTAAAAAAGTGACACTCATATGTTTAAGAGAAATTCCACCCTCACTTGACATCTACTACAATACCCTTAAGCCTTAATTCATGTTTGTCGCCCATGAACTAGGTTTGAATCATCAGTATTTTGTCTCAAATATTGATACCTGTTTCATGTCGTTGATGGGGGATATATTAAGGCCTTCTTGCAATGGGTTGCTTCCTGTCAACATTGTCACATTATCTAGGAAGTTGACATAGAAAATCCCTTCAGTGTCTTGGAACTTGCATACCTCAATGGAAAGTTTCCTTAATTTTGGTAGTAGGGTCTCATCATTGGCCTTCAGCCAAAAGATTCTATGTGGTGTTTGACTTCATCTCATTTATTCGCATCGCGTAGATTGTACTATAGTAATTTGAGTGCCATTTTCATTATCAATGATTCCTCTTGCATCTGTTAATGGCTTACATCATTGGCTGGTAATCATATGATGTCTACCATGTTTGACTCCAACACAATTAATCACATGGTAATACTCATACTATCAAGTGATGAAGTGGAAGACCCCATATCTAGTTTCATCCATCTAGGTTATGATTTCACCATTCATACAAGATTAAAAAGTATAATGACTATGATCATTCAAAAATTTATCCAAGCATGGGCCCATAATCTATCATCAATGGATGTAATTTTGATTATTGTACATGTACATGTAAATTGGATTATACGCTGAGTATGGGTATGCCTACCTATCATGATGATTATGTATTGTAACAGAAAATTGATGATCCCAACCAAGTTTTTCTTGGTCCAGACTTGTCACATGGTAAAGCACTTCAGTCCTTGGCCACTGATTTTGACTTTTTACTTTAGGGGGAAATTTGTTACAGGTCATTTTTTCACATCCAATCAAATGGCCTTGAAGCTGAATCAATCAACATCCATTAACGCTTTTCATTCATCCCCTACAAAGCTAAGAGCATTCTCTCTCCAAAAGTTCCATGAATTCCAGGATAAACAACTCAAAACCCTAATTTTTGGCCCCATCACACTTAACCTTCATGTACATTGCATTGCTGCAAGTTGAACATAAATAATTGCACTAACCAGTGCATGTTTCTTTCACTGCAATTTCTATGACCCCTAAAATTCGATAAAAATAAAAATCTATTTTTAATCTTCTCTTTCTAGAAGCTTCCCAAGTAGTTTTAGCTATTTATTGTTGAATTAGATCTCGAAATCCTACTCTTTAGGTCTTATCTCCTATCCCTAGAACTTATACTCCCTCTAATGTGGATCTAAGTCCTATAATGGTAAATCCCAAGCCACCTCTTTAACATTTTAAATGCACTTCCTCCTATAGAGTTTGGGTTGGATTTTGGAGACTCTTAGTTATGCCCTCATGCTGCTACTATGTGCCTAGGGATCCATTCTCCATCCATGCACTTGAGTTGTGATTCAAGGCTTACTTTGTGGAAAAGGAAGGACAAGATAGTTGGGAGACATCTACAAGGTTAATATCTACAAGGGTTGTATATTCTCCTACATTCATTAATACAAAACATGCTTTGTTTTCCTATGCTTATATCTCATTTATGCAAATGTATAATAATGCCTTATTGAATCATTTTTTAGAGATGTTAGTATATGTTATTTATATATTTTGGTTCACTTTCTTTTTTTAGTTGTTTGTAGGTTCCACTTTTAGCATTTGGAGTTGGAGCTAGATCTTACAAGAGAGGAGAAGAGGAGAGATTGTGTTGGATTCTAGGTAAGTCTTTCTTCCATATTCTAAACTTTTCTAAGGAAAGCATAGTATTTTTGTCTTTGTTGTTTCTAGATCAAGCCACTAGATCTAGGGAGTTTTCTTCTATCCACAGAAGGAAACTAATGGTCAAACAGGGGCCTACAAACTAAACACTTACTGACATCCTACATTAACTACAGATCACTCATGAGCTAAACAACCACCCAACTGATCAATCCCCGAGCTTGAACCCTTCTTCACTTACCAAACAACCCAAATGCACACACAACAAGGCAAGAGTGCGATTATGAGGCCCCAACAACATGCACAAGCTTGCTTCCATGCGTTTATGACCTAAATCCTCCAGTTCAGTGCCTACAGTTCCAAGATATGAGCCATTTTTCTAGGCTAGCCTCCAGACCACATCCCAAAACTACCTGTAACTTTCCGAAATCATAATTAACATGACGACAATGCAAAACTTTAAAAATTGAAGCCAAAACTTGAGCTACACTACCTAGAACATGTTACAAGTTTCGTCAAACATATGGTAAAAATGTAAGCTACAGGTCATGAATGCACGTTTGATCATAAATATTTGAACTTCATCTGAGAATCACCAAGAAGGTCTAATTCCCTCTCAAGTAGCTTCAACAACACTTGTTATCACATGCATTCATAAATCATTCAAATAATTATCAAATCATGAACAAGAGCTATAGTTAGAGCACATCATAGAACCATGCTTATAACCATAATATTAACCATGATAAATTAGCCATAAAATCAACATAGTAACAAGTATAAGTGCTCATAGATAACAATAGGAAAATAACTCTTATTAACATATACAAAAGCCAACCAAATCAGGGACTTTTACATACCACTTGACCATAGATTGGGTTGAACTAAATATTTCTTTCAAAAAATCACCCCCAGGCCATATTCCAAGCATTAATGAGGGATATCATGGGATACGCCAAGAAAAAATCAACCAGAGACTCTAGAGGTTAAACCACCTCCACCCTCAAACTACCGCGATCTCACCTAAACTGGTATGGATATCATAAAACCAAACTGATCTTGGATGCCTCAGATTTTCTTCACCATACCTTGAGGAAATTTCCTCTCTCCACCCACCTATCGAGGGATTCCTATAGAAAATTATCTCCACTCCAAACCCTTGGAAAAATTCCTGAGGCCACCTCACCCAGTTCTTGTAGGCCTTGACTACCTTTGGAATGGAAAATCATTTTGCTAAAAATTTAGATTATAGCCCCTTTGGTAACATGAATATTTTTCATTCCTCTTTATCCACTTCATATTCTTTTAAAGTGGCATTGTGGAACATATTTCCACAACAACAACTACTTAATTTTCAATTGAATGAGATGTTATCAAACAATATAATTTTAAGAACACTTTTATTGCTTGAAGAACTCATAAAAGATATAACCACACTTTCTAGTGGTTGTTTCATGAGTAAATGACCTTTCAATTGATTTCATGGTACTTCAAGATCATTTTCTTTGACATCATTGACTTGGTAAGGTATATTCCTATGGACTATATGTGTTGGTTGTGGAGTTTGATTATATTCTTAATTCAAAGGTATTGCTTTTTAGCCACGTTTATAACCCAATTCTTGACAATGGGGTGTTGTGGGGTTTACTCGAGAGCATTCTAATTTTGGCAGAGTTTTGTGTAGAAATTTTGAATAATTTAACACATATTCAACAGAGATTATCCTGATCATGTACTATTGTAGAAAACATACACAATACATAAGCTCCTCTACGTTGATCATCAATATAGCAGCATCAATAACAATAAAACATCAAGAGCATTCACACATTAACACAGTATGTATCCCGGGGAAAGCATCTCGCTAAAAACCCCAACTATCTGTATATTAATGATTGAGTCATGTAACATTACACAACATAATACTTCTCACAAGTATCTCCACCTC
>APFE030942905.1:45465-58727 GCA_000404065.3 Pinus taeda
GTCCCTGCACGGCATACCTGCGGGTACACACCTTCTGAACTGTTCTCCTGCGTACTTCTTTATTTTCATCAAAATGAGAGCCATGCCATGGGTGTTTGCCATCAAGTACAACATCTGAAATCATACCAGAACCATAATGCCAACAGCAATCCCACAGTCCCGCGATATCATAGTCCCGCATATCACAATCTTGCAGTCCCACGATATCACAAACTCGCAGTCCCACAATATCAGAAAATCGGCTATTTGTGGGTTCCTAGGCACAAGCTTACGATTTATTGACGGTTCATGATGCTGAACGCCACTATCGCAGATCGACAATCACACAAGTCAAGTCCCTCATCCACCGTAGTCCATCCAGGGTTACGATTGTGAGTCGCGAGGGATCCTCCTGGATGTGATATTTCATGTGTTCTATGTTATAAGGATTTTGTGTACGGACAAGTTGGCCAACACTATAAAGGGAGCTAAAGGGTCTCCCTCTCCCATATTGTGACTGCGATGCCTTCGGTGAGCTCGACTACGCAGATTGGTGATCGCAGGGGTTCAGAGGAAATACCAATAGCTAACATCAAAAATCATCGAAGTGTGGGATTTCGTGTATTAAAGGAAAAAGAACCTTGGACAAGCTTTTAAAGGCTCTAGTGCCTTTCAGCTAAGCACCTGGTTCAAGCCCCAGGTCATATGAAGAAAATTACAGAAAGGGGCTGAAGCAAAGGGGCTAGAGCATATCAGAAGGTCCCTCTTGTAAACATTGATTTAAGAGGAAAAGTCTTGTTGCTTTAAGGCCTTAAGCGCATGGTATAGGGCATTCAAGGTGGATGGGTCAGTAGTTGAAGCATTGAATGAGGTATGGCGCAACGGTCAACCAGTAGAGGGGGATAAGGAAAACTTAATGGCACAACATGGTGCTCCACTCTTATACACAACAGAGGACTATTGGGAGGTGCTCCATTTCCACTCCACGACAAACATTCATAGTTGACCCACTCCCAACTCCGGAGAACAAGCTACTTTGACAGTTAAGGCGAAAGTGACAGGGACCAGCTAAGTAGCTAGAGGGATGCACGATGATAGAGATGTGGCTTGATCTGAGGTTTTCACATGAAAGGAAGAAGGACCTCTTCCTCCATCATCCTCCAATTTTCCTTTTATTTATGCAATTTCTGTTTATTTCCAAGAAGGGATCAAATCCCGATTGTAATCATTCTGGGAAGCATAGCCTGGCACACCTAGACAACTAGTTTATGAGACACCTAGAGCTCAGGTGAAGATATTTTGTAAACTGAAAATCCAAGCTCCCCCTATTCTTATAAATAAGGGGAAGAAACACTGATAAAAGGTTCTGGAATTATGCACCTATGGGTCAGGATTTCTACAATTCCACTTTGGTTCTACTTGCCTGTCCATGAGGGACATGGGTGATATCTTGGCTGAATGTAAATGGACTGGTATGTTGGACTCATATTGAATTAATGAAACTCATTGATGATTCCAAGAAGATCAATGCGTAGTACGTTTTCCCTTCCATAATCTCATTTCATATATGTTTTCTTTCTCTAAAAATAGTGTGATAAATCTGTCGTTTTCTCTCTGATTCATGGATTTTTCTAGGCTACTAAATAAGTGAACAATACTTGTGCATAAGACAGATTTACTTATGTTAGCCTATAACCTATAGTACTTGTGTACAAGAGAGATTTACTTGTGTTATTTGATTAACCTACAGTACCTGTGTGAGCCTAGATTTACTTTTGTTGTTTAGTGCTAATTATACCCATGTTATATCTGGTATGAAACCTCAGTAAATATTCCACTCTTCCACATCCTCTCTCTTCCATATTTTTGCTGGAAAATCATTGCTTAGGATTTTGTCTTGTCTACAGCTCTCTGCATCGAATTCCCTCCTTCCTTTCCTCCTCTTCACTTTACTACAACTTCAATATAAAGCTGCATGTTGTTGTGTGTCGGCCACCAGAACTAGAAATTTCTCTTTGAGTTCGGCTTGTTATACCCTCTGAGTGTTTGGATCCATGTATCAACTTGAGTTTACCTGCATGATAGACTATTTAACCAAGCCCCCTTTATAATATTTTTAACCATGTGACAATTGGAGTGCAACAAAAACCTTACTCATAATATTCCATACACTCTTCTCTTCAAGATGTCCTAGGCACTAGTCTACAATCAACCCAGAGGATGTCTCTAGGAAGCTTTCTATGTCCCCTGAAGCACTCATGTTGATGGTGAA
This sequence comes from Pinus taeda, assembly GCA_000404065.3. Taxonomy (NCBI): domain Eukaryota; kingdom Viridiplantae; phylum Streptophyta; class Pinopsida; order Pinales; family Pinaceae; genus Pinus; species Pinus taeda. Next base: position 47,717 of record APFE030942905.1, read on the forward strand.
CTTAAAAGCTACAATGTCTTTCTAGCGCCATTGTCGGGGAACGAATTGAAATATTTTTCCCCTGGGATAGGACAAATTTTCACATTTCCTTTGTTAGGTGAGCAAGGGAAGTGTGGGTTGAAGATCTCTCACCTTGGCAACTCCACTGTTTTAATTTTATGGTAAACATCCTGGCGACTTTACTATCCATATCTTTATTTGATCATCTTGGGTTTCAAGTAGCCTCATACTTGCTCTAATGCTAGAGCAGCTAGAAACTTTCTCTACCTTTGTAACTGAGATCACTCATCTAGGGAGGTTTTCTAAATGGCCATTCCTGAATTCCTGGCCAACAAATTTTCCCCACTGATTTTTTCTTCTATCGCTGGTTATCCCAATCATGTCCCTCCATTTCATGAATGGAATGCCTATTTTCCTAGATTCAGTGAGAATACAGATAGAAGGCTTGACCAACACCTTAAATAATTTCATGAATGTATGGAACAACAGGGTATTTTCTGTGAAGATGTACAAATGAAATTGTTCATGTATTCTTTAGATGAGGATGCTAGAGTTTGGTACAAAACAATACCTCGTGGCAACATATCATCCTTAAGATGTTTTCATATAGCATTCAATCACTATTACAAAATACTATATCCATCGAATGCTCTATTTGAAGATTGTTGTGCACATTTTAATGATGAAGACATTCCCGAGTTTAATAACCCTACTGAAGATGTTTGTGGAGCTCCACTCCAAGAAAACATCTACTCGCATAAAGAAGCATCACCCAATGAGTAAGAAAGAGAAGAAGGAAACATCATCGAGCTGTAAATAAACCCTCAGAGGTCTGATTTGACCGAATTTGATGTTCCTCCTTCCTATGATGAATACAAATATGGTGGAGAGTCAAGTGATGCAGAGCCACCATGCTCCCAGTTATGGGAAGCTACATAAGAAGAGGAGGCCCACCAAAAGGTCAGCAAAGAGGCTCTAGTCCACGATGAACATCCTTCACCTGGAGAACATGATCAAGAACCTCCTCTGATTTATGATTCATACTATTCAGAGGAGGATGAGATGGCCACAGAGGTTCAAAGGGAGTCATTTACCAACAAGTGGGGAGCCTACTCCCAGCAGCAATTTTTTCAAGAAGAGCCCAAAGTTGAAGGACCAAGCAGTGTCTGTGATTATTTATTGCAGAAAGATTCCTACTGGGAATTCTTATGGGCAACTTCGGTCTATCACTCTTACAATTCAGAAGATGAAGATTCCATTGCAGATTCCCAAGAGGTTGGCCCTTTGAAAAATGGGCAGTAAAAGATCAACAACAATTTTTTCTTGAAAAATCTAAGGCTAAGGAGCTAAACAGTGTTTGTGGCTGCCCTAACCAAGAAGACATTGGTCATCAGCAAATTGTTTGTGAAAAAGAGGAATTTGTAAACATTCCTTGTCAATTCCATGACCCTGTAGTTGAGTACATGAGAATATTCTTTGGCCAGCATCTGAGGTTGTTTCTGGAGTATGCATCAAATATTCTTATTTGCATATTTTTCATGGTGTATGCTTGTTTTGTTTTTAAATTTCAGCAGCATGAAGGCATTAGGTCCAACACCCAAATGCTAGTCTGGCTCCATTGGAGGGTTCAACTCACTTAGGTGAATTGAGCCTTGTGCATAAGTAGGAATGTATATAAATAAGCTCACTCAATGAGAATTTAATTCATAGTGGTTAGAATTTTTATTTCTGCATTTCAGTTTGAGGAGGAAGTGACTCCTTGCAAAGAATGTTTCATGGAGATTTTATGTAAGTTCATATATTTCTGACTCCATCCCTAATGGTGAAGAATACTTTTCTACAGGTTCTCAGCGCCTTTCTAGCAAGGTACTATCCCCAGTTGGAGCCAATGTTGTCACTCATTACTTTATAAAGTTATCAGTTGCCTAGAGTGCAGAAAATAAGTGAATTTTGAAGCCATTTCCAAAGCCACAAAAGCTCTCAGAGTTTAATCAATCCCTCTCCATTGCATAGTGCTTGTGATAAGATTTCCAACAGTATATGGCAATCCAAAAATGGACTCCTGGATCAAAAGTTAAGAAAATTAAAGATTCCCTTTGAAAACCTAGAAAACAAGGAGAAAATAACTAAGGGCCAAGCTCATCACAATCGCAAATTGGGGCTTACTAAAGTAGTGAAAATGAAATACAGTAGAAGTTATGATTAGTTGAACACCTATATTGTAAATCGCATATCGACGGGTTTGAGGCAGAGAAAATATCTCATATCGGCAATTAGAGGGCCCTAGGCACAGTAAATCACACATATCGGCGGTGGGAAAATATTGCAGTCCCACATCCTGCATATCGGCCATATCACAATCCCGCAGTTCTGCGATATCGCAGTCCCACATATCATAATCCTGTAGTCTTGCAATATCGCAATCTAGCAGTCCCGCGATATTGTAATCATAGTCCCGCATCATTATAGTCCCGCAATATCGCAATATCGGAAAATCGACTATCTGTGGGGTCCCAGGCACATGCTTACAATTTATCGACGGTTCATGATGCTGAACATCGATATCATAGATCAACAATCGCACTATTCAAGTCCCTCCTCCATCGTAGTCCCTCCATGCTTGCGATTGCGAGTCGCGAGGGATCCTCTCGGATGCGATATTTCATGTGTTCTATCTTATAAGGATTCCACATCCAAACAAGTTGGCCAACAATATAAAGGGAGGTAAAGGGTCTCCCTCTCTCGTATTGTGACTATGATGCCTTCGGTGGGCCCGACCCCATAGATCGGCGATCCAGGGGTCAAGAGGAAATATCAATAGCTAACATCAAAAATTGTCGAAGTGCAGGATTTCATGTATTAAAGGAAAAAGGCCTGGACAGGCTTTTAAAGGCTCTAGCACCTTCGAGCTAAGAACCTATCTCAAGCCCTTGGTCATATAGAAAATTACAAAAAGGGGTTGAAGTAAAGGAGCTAAAGCAGATCAGAAGGTCCTGCCCTATAAACACTAATTTAAGAGGAAAATTCCCACTGCTATAAGCCTCCGAGCTCATGGTACAGGGCATTGAAGGTGGATGGGTCAGCAGCTGAAGCATTGAATGAAGTGTGATGCAATAGTAAACTAGTAAAGGGGGTTCAAGAAGATTTAATGGCATGACATGGTGCTCTACTCCTATACACAGCAAAGGACTGACAGGAGGTGCTCTATTTCCACTCTGCGATAGACATTCACAGTTGACTCACTCCCAACTCTAGAGAACAAGCTACTTTGGTAGCTAAGGCAAAAGTGACAAGGACCAACTGAGTAGCTAAAGGGATGCATGATGACAAAGACGCGACCTGACTAGAGTTTTTCATAGGAATGACAGAAGGACCTCTTCCTCCATCATCCTCCAGTTTTCCTTTTAGTTATGCAATTTTTGTTTATTTCCAAGAAGGGATCAAATCTCGATTGTAATCATTCTAGGCATCATATCTTGGCATGCATAGACAACTAGTCTATGAGACAACTGGAGCTCAGGTGAAGATATTTTGTAAACTGAAAATCCAAGCTCCCCCTCTTCTTCTAAATAGGGGGAAGAAACATTGATAAAAGGTTCCAAAATTCTACACCTACGAGTCAGGATTTCTGCGATTCCACTTTGGTTCTACTTGCCTGTACTTCATGGAATTGAGTGATATTTTGGCTTAATGTAAATGGAATGGTATGTTGGACTCATATTGAATTAATGAAATTCCCTGGTGATTCCAAGCAGATCAATGTGCAGTATGTTTTCCCTTCCGTAATCTCATTTCATATAAGTTTTCCTTCTCCAAAAATAGTGTGTTGAATCTGTCAGTTTCTCTCTGATTTATGAATTTATCTAGGCTAATAAATAAGCAAACAATACTTGTTCTTAAGACATATTTACTTGTGTTATCCTATAACCTACAGTACCTATGTACAAGACAAATTTACTAGTGTTATTTGATTAACCTGCAGTCCTTGTGTGAGCCTAAATTTACTTTTGTTGTTTAGCGCTAATGGTACCCATGTTATATCTAGTATGGAACCTCAGTAAGTACTCTACTCTTTCACATCCTTTCTCTTCCATATTTCTGGTGGAACATCGTTTCTTAGGATTTTTTCATGTCTACAACCCTTTGCATTCAATTCCCTCCTTCCTTTCCTCCTCTTCACTTTACTACAACTTCAATATAAATCTGCTTGTTGTTGTGTGTCAGCCACCAGAACAAGACATTTCTCTTCGAGGTTGGCCCAATATACCCCATGAGCATTTGGATCCATGTATGGACTTGAGTTTACTTGCATGATAGACTATTAAACCAAGCCCCCTTCATAATCTTTTTAACTATGTGACAATTGGAGTGCAACAGAAGCCTCACTCATAATCTTCCATGCACTCCTCTCTTTAAGATGTCCTAGGCACTGGTCTACAATCAACCCAGAGGTCGTCTCTAGGAAGCTTTCTATGTCCCCTGAAGCACTCGTGCTGAAGGTGCACTTAAAAGCTACAACAACAGACATGAAATTTACTAGTGATTAGGGGATTTAATGGCAATAATTTTGTTCTAAATTAAACAAAATATTGAAATCTTTGCGAAATGTCATTGGTGAGTTCTAGATTTGAGTTCATACAAATTTATGGCAGCTCTTGTTTTCAGCGATGCATCTCTTTCTAAGAGTATTATTTCCATAAAATAGGATTCATCCTGAAATGTGCTATGGATTCCATTAGAATGTAAGAGGAGGAGGAGTCTACAACTATCAGTGGATTGGAATGTTATGGGTTATTGCAGGAAACAATGTGTAGAAACTAGGTCTTGGGATCTAGATCATTGCACAGGGATCCAGAACATTGGCAAGCCATTGTTACAACCCACAAGTTGAGTATCCAATTTCAAACTCTTGCTTCTATCTTTGTTCTCCTGCAATTTTTGTAGGTGTCAAATTTTACAAGGCTCTTTTTTTTTTATTCAACATGACTTTCAATATTTTCTACTAAGGTAAGGCACCGCTACGAAGAGTTCTTCAGTTCTTTTGTATTTTTCTCCTTTTCTTGGTGGAATTTGTGCATGGTTGGAATTAATTTTTTTTCATGCTTATTTTTGAGATTTTAGGGGTTGTATTTGGTGAAAGAATTAAATTATTATTTATTTGTAAAATAATACTTCTACAAATGTTTTTATAGATTTTACTTTTCTTCCATTTTATTTTTTTCCTTGCAAACTTTGTTTTGGAATGTGAAGTGTTTCTATACAGGCAATTTATTCTCTACATTGAGAGTTGAGAGGCCATTTGGAGAACACAAAGTTTTGATTATTTCCGCTAAGGCAAGATATTCTTCATATTCTTGTTTTTGTTTTTTCCTCTACAATGTTTGTGCCATAACGCAATGGCTTTTATGGAGACATTTGTTCTTTATATTTAGAGAACTCAATACCTTGAATCTGGTGATATAAGTTGAATTTGATATTATTCTTTTAAATATAGTAGTCATGATATGCCCAACACCTTGTTGCTATTGATGTTCATGAAGTTGTTTTGTTTAAGCTGCTTATTTTTCATTTGGTTGTTCTAATGTCATTATTTGGAGAATTGTTTATGTCGAGAATTTTCATCTCATGTAGTTTAATACTTTTTATCTTATCCATAGGGGGTAATTGTTTTATTTATTTTTGGTGAGATTCAACGGTTTTATTTTTCGTTTTATGAAGATTTGACAAAAATTGATTAGATAAATGAGTAGGCCAAGGAAAGAATCATGGAACTCCCTAGTGAGGCATCAGATGTGAACTTTACCAAATATTTTGCCTACATAACTATAGAAACAAATGTCGGTAGAGCCCTTTTCTACTGGCTCATTGAAGTTGCAAAAGATCCATCTTCTAAACCTTTGGTCTTGTGTTCGAATGGAGATACCTATGACTATTAGAAATTCAAATATTGTACCCATAATAGCATCATTATAGAATATCTTTTGCAAAATTTTTATTTTGTTTACCCAAAGCCAAAATCAAATAATTGCAATGAAGACTTATTCTGCAACAATTTGGTTGGATTTTTGGGTGTTCTTCTATGGTATGTGGGGAATTAGAAGAGATTGAGCCTTTTCACATCAATTCTGATGGGAAAACTCTCCTCCTTAAACCATATTCATGGAATACATGTATGTATTTATGAAATTGATTACTTTCAATCTTCTCCCTCAATTCATGCATAATAAATAATACAATTGTTTTTTGTTTTGAATTGACCTACAAGTCATGTGTTGGCATCAACTTTATCAATTCTTTTCTATTTTCTTTCATGCACTAGCGAATACACTGTTCTTAGATTCCACTACTGGGGTTGGTTTTTCTTAAACCAACACTTCTTCAGATATCTCCAAGTCTGGAGACAAACAAACTAGTATGATGTATGAACAAAGTTATCGATAAAACGAGAACTTTAGCCGAAACCCCCCCAAAAAAATGAAAAAAACAACCTAAAAATGAAAAGTGTTGATGATGGAATAACATTTATTGATTATTTTCTATTTTTTATTAATATTATTTTCTATTTTTATTTTATTTGTTGGGGTAAACTAAACACCCTAAAAACGAAGTTGATGGTGGGATAAAGTTTTTTGTTTTTTGTTTTTCTTTGTTTTTGTTTTTGTTTTTTTTTTTCCTTTCGGGGTAAATTTTTAACATCTTTTGATAATGATGTTAAACATAGAATATCATGACTCCGAAAAAACTTAAAATCCCAACGATAGACATGACATTAGAGATAAAATATCACGTCTCTGAAAAGTCTTAAATTTCCAAGGATTTTTAGGCATGGAATTAAAGATAAAATATCACCTCTATGAAAAACCTTAAAATTCCAACAATTTTCAACCATGGTGTTAATATTCTTTTAAAAACTTATAACCACACTTGTTGGTTTGATATGTGTAGGCCAAAACTTTCTCCTACGTGATTTCTACCGAAAGACTTTTCTTAATTCATTATGGATAACAGAAGCTTGAATACAAAAATTATAACCATTCAATTTATTTTTATTTATTTTTATTTTTAGTTTACCATATTAATAGCAATTTATTAAATATAATGTTTTTTATATAATGTATTGAAGTCATGGATAGGAAACACTTCAGTTATGATGAATGAACAACTTTACAAAACAAATAAATTTATATGTGATTTTGGACTTTTTGATACTCTCTGCGTTAAAACATTTGTATTTTTTTAAATTTGTGTAGATATTTTATTTTTAAATAATTTTAAGAATTTGGAAATTTGCAAATTAATTTTTTAAAAACTATATTTCATTATTCATAAATATATATTTTTATTTTTATTTTTATTTTGAATTAATTAATAATAATAATAAAATAATAATATTAAAATTACATTTCTTTTGAATTTAATAAATCAGAACTAATAAACATATTGAAAGTTGGCAAAAAAATAGAGATTACGCCCACAAAAAAAAATAAAAATTGTCCTCTTGATCGTAAAGGAAGTACACCATCAACAAAAAAATGTTCTCCTAGACTTATTACTTCTAAGTACACCAACAACAAAAAAATGTTCTCCTAGACTTATTACTTCTACATGCTTTCTATTTTGACATATATATCCAATCAAATATATTCATAATATAGAAACATTGAAAAAATTGAAACTAATAAACATATTGAAGTGCGAAAAAAAAAAATTGTCAGTTTCCACAAGACCCCAAAGGAAGTACACCATCAAAAAAAAAAAACTCTTTTTTATTTTGACATATATATCTTATCAAATATATTCGCAATCTAGAAACATTGAAAAAAAAATCAAAAAACCCTGTGGCCATTAATTGTTACCCATCTTGATACTCACCATCCTTATCCACATCAAGCTCATCCTCCTCATCCTCTAGCTCAAATTCACCCTTATCCTGGTATTCATCCTCATCCTGGCCACCCGAGCAGTTCATAGATCGAACCCCGTTGGACTTATCCTCACTGGTATAATTATCAACATCCTTGACATCTTCATCTTTCGTATTCACTTCCTCCCCTTCATTGTCATATTCAAGTCTCTCACCCCCTTTAACATTCATCTTGTCGAAAAAATTTAGGGATTTAATGATGTTTAAAACCCTAGCTTTATACTCTAGTAGTCACGTCAGGGGGCACTTTTACAGGTCCAAAGACACAAAATTAAATTGTGATAATGAAATAAGATCCTCTAATACATTTATTCTATTATTGGACAAGTCGAGATCCTCCAGAGATTTAAGCCCCACTTGCACTAGATGTTTGAGGCCACAAGAGATCCTGTTGTTGCTGAGAACAAGACGCTTTAAATGAGGCAAAGATGGAAACCATTCCAGAGAAGTCAGGCCAGCACTGGCTAATGATAGTTGTTGAAGTCGTGGAAACTGCTCAAATAGAGGTGTGTGAGGCAAACTGCATGGCATACCTTTAAGAGCATCATTTAGAGTTGAAGAAACAATTTCTGGAGGGTGTTATCCATCTCTAGTAGCTGCAACTTCCTTTTCCCATGCTTTTCACATCTTTCTTATAGTTCAAGCTTCCAAAGAAGTTAAAACCTATCCACTCACAACACAAGAATAAATTGTTTTTATTCTTCTTCCCCATAAAGTGAAACCTGTATTCATCTTCCCTATAAAAACCATTGGACGAAACTTTAATAAGGAATTCGGTAGCTCTTGATGGAAAATTAGAAATTATGGGAGAACTCAATATGCACAACCTAGTATTAAAATCCAATTTACCCTTGAAACCTAAATGATAGAAGTACTTATGGAAATGAATTTAGTTTGCCACCTTTTGGGCTTAGGAGACTCTCCCATATATACGTGGTATGTATAATGATTAATGGAGTGCTTAATTATTTTGATATCACATATTTGAATGCTCATCGATGTGTTGTGATAGAAATTGATATTTTTGTACGACAACATTTGGGGAGTTCTATAGTTGCCAACTGAAAGTAAACATGGCATGTGTATGATGTGTCGGCCCACATGTCCACACGGGTTGATTGTTACTTGAATTGTTGACTATGAAAATTGGGTACACCTTTTCCAAATTATGTTGGATTTTCATAGATTTCATCGTATTCCTCACTCTCATAATAATCAATGAACACCTCTATTGCAAGTGTTGTCACTCACTTCTTTTTAAAGTTATCGCAATCCCGCAGTCCCACGATATCATAGTCCCAAATATTGCAATCCCGTAGTCCGGCAATATCGCAGTCCCGCATATCACAATCCCACAGTTACACGATATTTCAAACTCACAGTCCCGCGTCATCGCAATCCTGCAATATCGTAATATTGGAAAATCGGCTATTTGTGGGGTCCCGGGCACAGACTTACAGTTTATTGATGGTTCATGATGCTGAACACCGATATTGCAGATTGAAAATCACACAAGTCAAGTCCCTCCTCCACTGTAGTCCCTTGAGTCTTACAATTGCGAGTCGCGGGGGATCCTTCCGGATGCAATATTTCATGTGTTCTATGTTATAAGGATTTCACAAATGGACAAGTCAACCAAAACTATAAAGGGACGTAAAGAGTCTCCCTCTCTCATATTGCAATTGTGATGCCTTCGGTGGGCTCAACCACGCAGATCATTGATCGCAAGGGTCAAGAGGAAATATCAATAGGAAACATCGAAAATCGCCGAAGTGTGGGATTTCATGTATTAAAGGAAAAAGGCCCTTGGACAAGATTTTAAAGGCTCTAGCGTCTTCGGGCTAAGCACCTGGTTCACGCCCCCCGGTCATATGAAGAAAATTACAGAAAGGGGCTGAAGTAAATGGGCTAAAGTGGATCGAAATGTCCCACCTGTAAACATTGATTTAAGAGGAAATATCTTGTTGTCGTAAGGCCCTAATTGCATGGTATAGGTCATTGAAGGCGAATGGGTCGGTAGCTAAAGCATTGAATGAGGTATGTTGCAATGGTCAACTAGTAGAGGGGGATAAGGAAAACTTAATGGCACATCATGGTGCTCCACTCTTATACACAACAAAGGACTATCGGGAGGTGCTCCATTTCCACTCCACGATAAACATTCATAGTTGACCCACTCCCAACTTCGGAGAACAAGCTACCTTGACAGTTAAGAGAAAGTAATAGGGGCCAGCTGAGTAGCTAAAGGGATGCATGATGACATAGATGCAGCCTGACCAAAGGTTTTCACATGCAAGGCAAAAGGACCTCTTCTTCCATCATCCTCCAATTTTCCTTTATTTATGCAATTTCTGTTTATTTCCAAGAAGGGATCAAATCCCGATTGTAATCATTCTAGGAAGCATAGCCTGGCACGCCTAGACAACTAGTCTATGAGATAGCTAGAGCTCAGGTGAAGATATTTTGTAAACTGAAAATCAAAGCTCCCCCTCTTCTTATAAATAGGGGCAAGAAACAGTAATAAAAGGTTCCAGAACTATGCACCTACGGGTTAGGATTTCTGTAATTCCACTTTGGTTCTACATGCCTGTCCATCAGGTACTTGAGTCATATCTTGGCTGAATGTAAATGGACTAGTATGTTGGACTCATATTGGATTAATGAAACTCACTGATGATTCCAAGAAGATCAATGTGTTGTATTTTTTCCCTTCCGTAATCTCATTGCATATATGTTTTCCTTCTCTAAAAATAGTGTGATGATTCTATCGGTTTCTCTCTGATTCATGGATCTTTCTAGGCTACTAAATTAGCGAACAATAATTGTGCATAAGACAGATTTACTTGTGTTATTTGATTAACCTGCAATACCTGTGTGAGCCCAAATTTACTTTTGTTGTTTAGTGCTAATTGTACCCATGTTATATCTGTTATGAAACCAGCTCACAAAAATATAGAAAAGATAGATGAACGCCTTAGAAATATGCCTCTTCTAGGGGGCAACCTCCTTTACATTACACAAATGAACAATTCTTGGATGATTCAAATGACAAAACCTCCTTTCTATATATAGGAGTCTAAGGAGTCA